>CAUYRT010020506.1:0-27079 GCA_963574885.1 Lepilemur ruficaudatus
AAAGCAATAATAATCAAATTAGTTTGGTATTGGCACAAGAACAGAAGCATTGATCTTTGGAACAGGACTGAGAATCCAGAAACGAAACCATCTGCATATGGTAACCTAATCTTTGATAAACCAGACAAAAATATACATTGGGGAAAAGAATCTCTTTTCAATACATGGTGCTGGAAAAACTGGATATCTACATGCAGAAAAATGAAGCTAGATCCCTACCTCTCACCTCTCACAAAAATACACTCAAGATGGTTAACAGACCTAAACCTAAGGCAAGAAACCTTAAGAATCCTAGAAGAGGATGTTGGGAAGACCCTCTCAGACATCAGTGTAGGCAAAGAATTCTTGAAGAAGACCCCCAAAGCAATGAATGCAGCTACAAAAATAAACAAATGGGACCTGATCAAATTAGAGAACTATGTCATTTTTAAATCTCAAGCCAATGAACTACACATACACGCAACAACATGGATGAATCTCTCAGGCATTATGCAGAGCAGAAGGCAGACACTAATAGTACATATTTATGATTCCATTTATGTAAAGTTCAAGAATAAGCAGAACTCATAGAGAGAGAGAGAAATGAGAATAGTGTTTACCTCTTGGGAGAAGAGAAGATGATAGTGATGATATTGACAGGGAAGCAGCCCAAGGGAGCCTCCTGGGGCCCTGGAGATATTGTATCTATTAATCTTGATGACAGTTGCATAGTATATGTAAAAACTATTGTAGTACATATATAAAAAAATTGAATAATATATTTAAAACGTGTATTTTCACTTTATGTACTTTACTGTTATATGTTATAGCTCAATTTTTTATTTATTTGTTTTTTTTAGAGACGGGGTCTATCCCTGTTGCCCAGGCTAGAGTGCAGTGGTGCAATCATAACTCACTGTAACTTGAACTCCTGGGCAGCTAGGACTTCAGGTGCATGCCACCATGCCTGGCTGAGTTTTTTCTTTTTTCTTTTTTCCACAGAGATGGGGTCTCGCTATGTTGCCCAGGCTGGTCTGGAACTCCTGACCTCAGCTTCCCAAAACACTGGGATTACAGACATGAGCCACTGCACCAGGCCAATTTTTTTAAAATCAAAAAAATCTAAGGTATTAATGGTTTATGTACTAGTTTCCTAGGGCTGCCAAAACAAAGTACTTTCAAAGTAGATGGTTTAAAACAACAGAAATTCATCTGGAGGCTATAAATCCAAAATCAAGGTGTCAACAGGGCCATAATCCCTCTGAAACCTGTAGGGGAATCCTTCTGTGCCTCTTCCTACCTTTGGGTAGTTTGTCAACAGTCTTTGGCTTGTAGATGCACTGCTCTAATCCTCCATCTACACAGGGCTGTATCCTCATACGGGCACCAGTTAGATTGGATTAGTCGCCCACCCTATTCCTACATGACCTCATCTAATTACATCTGCAATAACTCTACTTCCAAATAATGTCACATTCTGAGGTACTAGGAGTTAGCACTTCAACATATATTTGTGGCAGAGGGGGGACACAATTCAATTCATAATAGTTTACAATCTTGTTTGTAAACTTTCTCTCAACAGTTTGAGTTCTGTGAAAGGAACCAAACCAAGAAAATGGTGTCTGGAAGGCTTGATGTCAGAGTCAGCAATGAAAAGGCTCTATTTGCAAGGACTACAGATTTGTTCTTAGTTTCCAGAGTATGTATCGAGAAAGAAGAAAGACACTTGGAAAAAATTATACAAGGGAAATTTTCAGATACTAAGAGATAGCTCACTTACATAGCGATGCAGGGTAGTATTTCTGAGATATTAAGATATGTTATGATTGTTGTTTTCCCAGTGTCCAGCCAGTTGGCTGCCTAAAAAGAAGCTTTGGCAAGGCAGGAAACAGAAGTAGAGAATGAGCCTCTCTAAATATTGTGTTCCAGAATGGGAAGAAAATTAGGAGTGTAGACACAATGTCTTGGGTAAAAATTTGGAGGGAGAATTCTATCTCTGTTCATTAGATGTGAGAAGGATTCTTTCAGCCTTGGGCTGGAAGCAAAAGAGGAGGGAGCTAATTTCTGATTCCTAGTAGGACCACTAGGGGGCGGGGTGAGGGGACATCAGATGCCAGAGAGGGAATAACTCCAGCAGAAGGGCTGTGGACAGCCTCAAAGGAAATGAACAGCCTTTTCCTTTGTCCCAAGTGTGGCATGGCATCAGCAGATACACCTTCAGGGCCCATGGGGCCATGTGCACACCCAAGGGTTACCTTAACAGAGATCTACAAAAACTGAGGGGCCCACAGATGAGCCCCTTAACACACAAGCAAAAAAAGTGATTCATTAAATTGATAACTAAATCTGACATAGTTTGTCCCTATTTATGAGGTATTTCAAATAAATAAATGCACACATCATAAAAATACATCCTTCATCAGATCAGACATCCAAAGTTTTGGTTCAGACATCATGGTCATCTAAAAAATCCAACAAAAGAGAAAAATATGTAATTGTTCTAAGAGCACCAAGAGGAACAGGAACTAAAATTGGATTAGAAATGGAAGCAGGAACCTACAATTTAGCTTTTATCAACTGCTCAGTGCAGATCTAAAGAAGAAGAAACAAAAAGTATTTGGTGTGTTGGTCCAGGATACAAAAACATGAAAGGAACTCAAACTGACAATGGCTGGTCAAGTCTTGCCCACAAAAATCCATACTGAAGAAGAAAGTAACAAATGAGATGCAAAGAGAAATGCCCCGAAAGGAATTCCGGTGGGCAGGAGGGCGTGTCTTGCTGTTTCTCTTAAATGCATGTGCTAGCATTACTTAACCGTGAGCAGCTCCCCAGCTTTACAAAACGTACCATCCTAGCAAAACCACTTTCAAAAGAACACTGATTGAAAGCAGACACATCTAAACATACTTATACAAGTTGATACCATCTTTATAGTCAGGACTAGCCTGTATTCATTTGATTTGTTCATTGTTAAGTAGTTGTACCTACCCATTTTAGCACCATTGAATATTTCTGACTTTTTAGATGACCATGATTTCTAAACCAAAATTTGGAAAGTCTGATGTGACAAAAGAGATTCTTTTTCTGATTTGTGAATATATTTATATAATATTTATAGGCTTATAAATGATCAATTTTGTCAGATTTTGTTAGAGATTTATTCATTCTATTGAAAAGAATAAAATTACACAAAAGTGGGTCTAGGCTAGAAAATTCAGGACACATGGTCATCATACGAGGAAAACTGGGCTTTGTAGAGGAAGAAGCAGCAGTCATCTGGAAACTGTCGCTTGCTTCTGGCAGCACACGAATTTGCTCCAGGAAAATTGATTGCTCCGTGAGTGCAAGGTCAAGCTCGGCATTGTGTGCCAAGGAAGACCTAATTGTCATCTGGCAATGATAATGAGAAGAGAATGATTCCACAGGCTGAAGCAAGGCATTTATTAGGATCCAATTTCCTTTAACTGCATTAGAACAGTCCCTGATTGGCTGTCAGCAGTCGCCTATGTGCCCCTTTCTGTCCTCAGCACACTGTGCTGTTCTATGGATGCTCGAGGTTTCTTTCCAACAGACCTAACCACGAACAACCTTTTCTGCACATTTGCCGAATCTGTTAGTTACATCTTGTGCTTTGCATCTCAAATTAATTCATCAGCAGATGAACATTTTGGCCAGAGCAAGATGGTGAATATTTCCATTTCTAAAGAGCAGGAAATCATTACAGAAAATAAATGTTATTTCCATTCATTGATGACTCTCCACCATGTACCTGTGCATTTAATCTTTAAAATAAAAAATCAATAAGCTGAGGGATATACATGGTCATACAGAGTGGTATAATGGACTGTGGAGACTCAGAGGGTAGGGTGGGAAGGTGAGGGATCGAAAATTACCTATGAGGTACAGTGTACACTATTCAGGTGACAGGTGCACTAAAAGCTCTGACTTCACCACTGTACAATTCATGTACATAACAAAAAACCACTGTACCCCCTAAGTCTATAGAAATAAAAAATAATAAGTAAATAAATAAGCAAGTTGATTTCTTGGTTAAGGGTAAAAGTATGACCCTCACAACTTTTGGTTGAGAGTAAATTATGATATAATTGAAATATATCATTTTTATCAATTATCATTCTCCTATACAGGAGATCTAACAACATCTAATAAAACATGCTCTTTTAAGGATGACAAACTTGAGTCACAAAGAACTTAAGGCAGTGCTTCTCAAACTTGAATGTGCATCAGAATTACTTAGGATATGTGTTGACAAAAGCAGAACCAAAACAAGATCAGGCACGTTTGGGTGAAAGATCTCTATAAGACTACAAAATACTTATGAAACTCTTTGATACCAGCATCAGAGATTCTTTTCAGTGGGTCTGGAAGAATCTACATCAAGCAGGGTATAATTTGCATATTTAACAATCATCCCAGGTGATTCTGATGCAGGTGGTGTCCAGAATGCTCTGTGAAAATATAATGAAAGCAGCCCTGGGATCCCATGGACAGAAATAACAAGTGTATCAGATAAGACTTTCAGCACTGAAATGAGGCACAGGGAAGGCAGGTGACATCCAAGGAAGACAGGTGGGGGACCGGGAAGCCAGGCGCAATGCAAGAAAGGCAGATGAGGTGCCAGGGAGGCAGGTGGTGTGCAACAAAGGCAGGTGAGTTCCAAGGAAGGCAGGGGCGGTGCAAGGCCTCACTGCCCTTGAGCCTGACTCTCCTTCCTATGATCTGCTGCTCCTCATTGTCAGGCTACTCTCACACTTGTTTGGGAAGCCCTCTAAATTAATGATTACATTGGAATTAAAATTTGGATGGCAGTGTGAAATACACTTCAACATACATTGGATTATTAGATCCTCATATAAACATTAGACAATTTTACTACCTTTATTTCACAAAAGATTGAAACGTGCCTATTGTTAACTGTCCAAAATCACACAGCTAGAAAGTCTAAGAGTCATATGCAAACCCACGTTGTAGGCACATAACCCTACTATCTTCCTGAGGGATGCAAGTTAATGGCTCAGTTTTTCCTACTTGAAAGTTTTTCTGCCATCAAATACCTCCAATTTCTCTTCTAGGCCTTCCATTAGGTGATCAGCAACATTTTTTGGCACCCACTGTGTGCAGAAGGTCAAAACCAGGCACTAAACAGAAGGTCCACAATTGCTGTCTGGCAACTCTGGGAGTTCTCAGGCCTCAGAGCACTTTTCATTTGCACCACTCTGCTTCTTCAGTTTTTCAGGAACACATTTGGCCTTCTGAACAGAGTTAACAGGGGTCATAAGAGAACATTCTCAAAATTGCTTCTGAGTTATATTCAGATTTTCCCATAGAACAACATGGTTTAGGGAAAGTTATGGGGTGAATTGTGCCCCTCCCCAAATTTATATGTTGAAGCCCTAATTCCAATGTTGCTGTATTTGGAGATAGGACCTCAAGACAAATAATTAAACTTAAATGGGGTCATAAGGGGGTGCCCTAAACTGATTAGACTGGTGTCCTTATAGGAAGAGGAAGAGAGACCAAATACACTCTCCCCCAGCAGTGCACAGAGGAAAGGCCATATAAAGAAGGAGTGAAAAGGCAGCAGTCTACAGTCTAGGGAGGGAGGCCACACCAGAAACCAAATTTGCCAGCACCTTGATCATGGACTTCCAGCCTCCAGAAGTGTAAGAAAATAAATGTCTGTTGTTTAAGCTACCCAGTCTGTGGTATTTTGTTATAGCAGCCCTAGTAGACTAATACAGAGTAGTATTTAACTCACGCTAAAAGCAGAACCAAACAAGATCAGGCACATTTGGGTGAAAGATCTCTATAAGGAAGACTACAAAATACTTATGAAAGAAATTGTAGATGACACGAACAAATGGAAAACCACCCCATGCTCATTGATCAGAAGAATTAATATCATTAAGATGACCATACTGCCCAAAGCAATCTACAGATTCAATACAATCCCTATCAAAATACCAATGTCATTTTTCATAGAATTAGAAAACAATCCTAAAATTTATATAGAACCAAATAAGAGTCTAAATCGCCAAAGCAATTCTGATCAAAAAGAACAAAGCTGGAGGCATCACATTACCTGACTTCAAATTACAACACAAGGCTCATAATAAAAATTAGACAGTTTTATTTCAGTAGGTCTGAAATAAAACATGGTGCGTCTGAAATACCAAACAGTAGGTCTGAAACACCAAAACAGCATGGTACTGGTATAAAAATATACACATAGGTCAATGGAACAGAATAGAGAACCAGGAAATAAAGCCACATATTTATAGTCATCTGACCTTGGACAAAGCCAACAAGAACATACATTGGGGAAAGAACACTCTTTTCAATAAACAGTGCTAGGAAAATTGGATTGCCATATGTAGAAAAATGAAACTGGACCCCTATTTCCCACCAAATACAAAAATCAATTTAAGATGGATTAAAAACTTAAACATAAGACCCAAAACTATAAAAATACTAGAAGAAAACCTAGGGAAAACTCTGGACGTTGGTAGAGGTAAAAAATTTATGACTAAGACCTCAAAAGCACAGTCAACATGAACACAAAAAAATAGACAAATGGGACTTAACTAAAAAATTTCTACACAAAAAAAGAAATAATCAACAGAATGAAGAGACAAGCTGTTGAGAGAAAGAAAATATTTGCAAACTATTCATCCAACAGGGGACTAATATCCAGAATTTACAAGGAACTCAACAACAACAACAACAAAACCAAATAATCCCATTTAAAAGACCACCCTCAGATTTGATTCACTAGAAGGACTCCCAGAACCCACTGAATTTGTTATACATATGATTATGGTTTATTATAGTGACGTGATATAGATTAAACTCAGCCAAGAGAAAAGAGGCATAGGGCAGAGTCCAAGAACATTCCATGCATGGAGCTTCCAGTTGTCTTCTCCCAGTAGAGTTGCAGACAGTATTAACTTTCCCAGCGACAATGAGCAAAAATGCACACTGAGTACTGCCAACCAGGGAAGCTCACCCAAGCCTTGGTGTGCAGAGTCTTTCTGGAGGCTCTGACATATACATGGTTGACTGTTCACATGGCTAACCTCAGTCTCCAGGTTTTCTGGAGACTGAGCTGATGCCACATGACCCAAAGTCCCACCTTCAATCACATTGTTAGACTATCTGATGTGGCCCAAGGCCCCCAGGTAGACAAAGACACTTTCATCAGACAGGATATTCTAAGGGCTCAGCAATTACCTCTCAGGAGTCAGGGCAAAGGCCAGATCTCTCTTCAGGCAAAATTAAATTCTTTACTATACAGTGGGGAAGGGAGATTCAACTAAATGAAGCTCGCAGCAATGACTGGCAAAAAGTAGAACAATTGCATGTTTGTGCTCCACCCACTGACCACAGGGATGTGGCTTTTATGCTTCTTCCCCATGACCTAAACTGCCTTCCCTGTGCCTCTGTTGGCACTGGCGTGAGTGACGGTGCATTAACTGGTACAGCCTGCAAGTATCCCTCTCCACCTAGGAACAGAAAATACCAACTAGTCTAGGAGAATCAGGCGCAAGTTTAGGCAAAATCACATGGGATGAAATCACAACATGACACCCATCATTTTGATCAAAAAACTCTTTTAAAATGCAAATATACTAGGAAAATTAATGTATTGGTATCTGTCACTCAAGCTTCTGTCATTAGTTATGTCTTACTGCTTTTCATCCTGAAAGCTGGATTAAAACAGTTGTTTGTGGGAAATAGAGGGCTGGGCACAGTGGCTCATACCTGTAATCCTAGCATGTTGGGAGGCCAAGGTGGAGGATCACTTGAGGCCAGGAGTTTGAGAGATTAAAATATGGTGAGTCATGAGAGTCTTCTCATTGAAGCAGGCGAGTCTTTGAAGCCACTTCTCTTGCTAACTTTTCTTACTAATCGTGTCCAAAGGTCCTGGAACTTCTCAAAAGCTACACAGGAAGAAACTACTCAAAGTGATAAACATTTAGTAGTGTCTGCCTGGAGCATAATACTGAGGATTCTGAAGCCACACCTGTGCTCTATGAGAAAGCGTGGCAATGCATTAGTAAGGTCAGTCCCGGCTGTGCGAGAGGAGATTAGCAGCATCTGTGCCTCCGAGTCATCCTGACCTAGTCCTTCAACCTCAGGCCCAAGGAAGGGGCTGAACCACTTGTAAACCCTGAAACCAAAGACTGTGGCTCTTCATCCTTGCCCCACTCTCTGGCCAATCCAGCCTTCCTGCCCAAGTTTCCTCTTGGTGTTAATGTTTAACTCTTAGTGACCCAGAGACTATGTGCCATCCAGCAAGAACCACTGGCTCCAAGGTCAAGTTTAACAATTGCTCCCTCACAGTGTTCTTAGGACCAATTCCTCACCGTGTTCTGAATACCCAGACCCAAAAGGGAGATGGCACAGGTAGAACTTAATTTCTCCAGAGCAGTGCTGTGCAAACATCTCCACCCCTAGTAACCCAGGAGCATTAATTTTTACCTTTAAGGATCTGATCATATTGCCACCAGCAGCATCATAGCTGACATTTGTGTTTACCATGTGCCATACCTTGAGCTAAGTACTTCAGTGTTCATGCCAACTCTATTAAGTTACATAGGATCATCAGCCCATTCTATAAAGGAAGAAACTGAGGGGTAAAGAGGTTAAGAACCTTGCCAAAGGTTAAGTGAGGTTTTAAGTGGTTTGCCTGAGTCCAGCGATTCCACTCTAGACATTACATTATGTTGCTTACATCTTGCAGAGTAGCCACATACAGTTGTGCTCTGTGTTTAAAAATCATATGGATTATGAATTCTATCCTACAATAAATCTGGGTGTATTTTAATATAAAAATTATATCATTTCTCAAACATCTTAGCAAAGTTGATACTCCCACAAGAGATGACATATTTATACTGAGGCTCGACGTTCCCCTTGGGGTACAGGTACAGCGTGAGAGAACCAGCACCAGGCCATTGGATTTTGCTTTCCTGATGATAAAATCTGTCAATTTAGAAAGCTGGTTATCCTCCATACATCCCTGCTACATGTGAGAATATGAACAATAGGGTAGGGGGCTTCAAAGCCCCCTACAAGGCCTAGAATACACTAGGAAAAAAGAAAAAGATACATATTTTAGTTTGAATAATAAATATGCAAATTGACAGTATTTGTAAAGTACCCCACTTCTTACTTCTATAGAGAAAACAGAGGAAATAATCATTATTAATTATAAGGAGCCCATTAAATACGGTTCTATGTAAATAGTCTTGAAAGTAAATACCTTTCTTTAAACTGTCTAGGCTCCACTTCTTCCTCAGTCCAAGACCTCAGGACGTTTGTCCTATCACCTTTCCTAGCATCAGTGACACATGTTTCACATCTAAGTACTTAGTGGTAAAAGTTCTACCTTATCTCAAATTCCCATAGACAGAAACTTGCAGGCTTAACAACAACAAAGTATTGTGTAGTGGGTTATGTATATTTATAAGTATGAAATAACACATAGCTTATGTCAAGAATATGTTCTGTACTGAGGCCAAATTGCATAAAGGTCAATTCTCTGGGGACAGGATTGCATTGTGTCTGCCACATGATGTAACATTGTGTACTTCTAGTTATGTGTCCTCTCCTGGGGCATGTGATATTAATCTTCATCAGTATTTGATGAGTAACCTTCTGAAACATATATAATTAATCCTCAACATGTTATACATGAGAAATTTGGCAATATAAACCTAAAAGCTGACCTTTACTTGGCTTTAGCAGAGGGCATTCTATAGGCAAAATCAAATAAAGCAACCCACAAGGCAGAATAGGAACTTTTTTTTCTTTTTCTATATTCAAGAGTGCAGGAATGTTGTTCCATGAACAGAGCGTGCGTTTTAACTGTCATACCAGCTGTGTATTATTTTACATACTCTGCTCTTCTCTCCAAGTGGTGAGCCAGTGTCAGACGTATGTAAACCTGAAGCCAACGGGTGGAGGTCAAGCTTGCTCACATAGAGGAAAGTAAAATGACACGCGGAATTCCTGCTTCCAGCCCTTGAACAACTGCAGGGGCCAGGTTTGAACACCACCACAAAGAGAGCTGGCCATTGGTTTTGCCCACCCACTGGTGCCATTCTCAGCAATGGCCAAAGACAGGCCTGACACCAGGAAGCGGAAAGGAGGAACAGGGCAGAGGAGGAACTCAACGCTGACCAGGCCGGTCCCAGGTAGAAATGTGAAGAAGACAGAGAAGGTCTTTGGGTCACAGCTCCTCTCCTTTCAGCCCCCTGATTACACCACTTCCCACCATCAGTGACAACGTTTCACTTTATCAATGGATGATTAAGTGACTAAGTACCTGATACACACCTCTAATGTGGTATATTAGTTTGCAAGGGCTGTCACAACCAAGTACCATAAAGTGGGTAGTATAAACAACAGAAATGTATTGTCTCACAGTCCTAGAAAATAGAAGTCCAAGATCAAGGTGTTGACATAGTTGGTCCCTTAGGAGGGCAGTGAGAAAGAATCTGTTCTGTGCCTCTCTCCTAGCTTCTGGTGGTTTTCTGACAATCCTTGGCATTCCTTGGTTTGTAGATATATCACCCAGATCTCTGCTTTCATCATCACATGACATTCTTCCTGTGTGTGTCTATGTCCAAATTTTCCCTTTTTATAAGGACCCCAGTCATACGGATTAGGGTTCAACCTAATAACCTCATCTTAACTTGATGATTTTCAAAGACCCTGTTTCCACATAAGATCACATTCAGAGGTACAGGGAGTTAGGACTTGAACATCTTTGGAGGTACACAATTCAACCAAAAACACGCAGTGTAAAAATAGTTCTAATACAAGCCAAATTGAATTCTATGACTCAGCTTATAGTCTAAGTGCTCCCTTCTCACTAAATAGAAATTGTTCAAATTTAAGAAGAGTCCTGAGTCCACTTAACATGGAACTTTGTGGAGTAGGAAGGAGATGAAGAGGAGAGGAGAGGGCTGCCCCATAGAGACAGGCCCTGAGTGATGTAGTTAACATCTGGAAACAGGAAGGGGAAAGAAAGTCTCAGTTCTTTAAGGTGCAATTATCCACTTTCTAATAGTATATGACACAATCAATGTCCTGACATCTCACAGGCAGGATGAAGATCCTTGAGAACATGCTAAATTTAAGTGGCAACATCAGAAAAGATTTTGTCCGCTTCAAATCACAAAAACATGTTATTCATTTTGTTCAAATGGCAATTAACAAATAAGGTCTTGAAGGATATATGTATCTTTGTGCCAGTTCTGGACTTTTTTCCCCATGGTTCCATTCTTTACCACTTCTGCTTTGCTTTGTATCTCAGGGGGCTGACTATGCAGGCTGTTTCCCAAGCTCCCACGTCAGCTGGGTTCTGCCCATGTCAGACGAATGGGAAGTACTGAGAATAGACTGAAGAGGGGGAAAGAGAGAATCCCTCCTTCCTTCCCCTCCCCAGATGGCTTCATTTATAGCAGATGCATCTCTTCTATGGTTCAAGTTCCTCTGGACAGGTCCAGTGTATCTCTAGCTTCTTCCAGAAAAACTTAACCTCTGGGTACACTAAATGCCTTCTTTGTCCTTCTACCCTAGAGGTGTTAGTGGCTTCCCTGGGTTGCCTCAATGACCTCTGTTTGGCTCCAGCTTCCCCATCACCAGTTAAATCAATTTCCTGAATTCAATTCCCTCTTTTGTTTTACATATTCTACTTTCCTAAATTTTCAGTGTTACTATTTAATTATTTGTTTTTCTGTTGTTGTATTCCCCATGTTGATTAGTGTAGGTAATTTACCAAGTGAAAATTTGTTACATTGATAAGCCAATAAATGGATCAAAAATTGAATTAGAAACTAAAAATGTGAAATCAAACTGTGTATGACATTAAATTTTTATTTCACATACTTTTCTTCATGTTTATACTTTGGAAGTCAATACTGACTCAAACTAGTAGACATTCCAACAAGAAATATAAAAGTAGAATTGTTATAGTTGTTGTATTTATATTTAGTAAGATATGTAATAACTCTATTCCAAAAAAAAAGAGGTTACAAAATGTAGGCTATGGGCCTCCAAATATAGACTTCAGAAAGAGAAAAATACAGTCCTGTTTAGCGAGAGTAAGGAATCTAAGCACTGACCTCATCCTTTTCCCTGTTCTTTTAAGTGAAATTAAGACAATATCCAAAGATATGTAGGCCTAACTCCAGACTTCTCCAATATATAGTACAAGGTGACCCAACCAGAAAATCCTACGGCATTAAATCTGGGGCCTAGGAGGTAGGCAGGGGAAAGTGGGCATGGAAGCGGAGTGCCTTTTACCCTCAGGGGAAGTATAGGGAGCCAAAGGGCAGATTCCAAAGTTCGGGTTGCCAGTTGCACTGGAAGCCAGAGTAGGGAATTCAAATAAAATCCCCAGGTGAAGAACAGAAACCATGAGTGGAGCCAAAATAAGAGTCAAGGAACCAGGAGAGAAGACATTAGTTATTAGAGAAAGGCCTTGGTAAGTTCAGGTATTGATGCCAACCTACTAGCTGTTCACTGGAGAGATTTTCCCAGTGAAAGATTGAAGCCTGGGGCACATAGAAAAGTGATACCCCCATAAAATAACTTGGACTCTATATACCGTATACATGTCAGTAACAAAGGTAACCAATACCAGAGACTGGGGGGGAATACGGAAAGGGGAGACTTTGACCAATGGGTACAAAGTTACAGTTAGATGGGAGAAATAAGTTCTGGTGCTCTATTGCACAGCAAGATGATTATAGCTAATAAAAATGTATTGCATATCTCAATATAGCTGAAAGACAGGATTTCAAATGTTCTCACCACAAAGAAATGATAAATATTTGAAGTGATAGATATGCTAATTAGCCTTATTTGATCATCCCACAATGTATGCATGTATCGAAACATCACATTGTAACCCATAAATATACACATTGATTATTTGTCAATTAAAAATAAAGTAAAAATTTTTTAAAAGTAAAAGTAATCAAAAAGTCATAGAACTTTCAATCTGGAAAGGATCTTAGACACATTCAAGTTCAAATGCACAAGTGATATTAGATATTACCAAGTGCAACCCCATTTACAGATGAGGGCACCTAAAGCTGGGAATGTTGAGGGACTTGCCCAAGGATGCATAGCCACTAAGCAGCAGAACTAGGACTCATACAACAGTTATTAAAGTCACAGTCCAGGACTCTTGCTGCTGCTTTCTCATATTTTCCATAATTTAAATTTAAAATGCAGATATAGGGTAGAGCAGCGGTCAGCAAACTTTTTTTCCAGAATATTATGGGGATACAAACATTTTGGCTGCATGTGATGCGTTTGCCTCGCCCAAGCAAGGGCTGCAAGTGTGCCCTTCCCCCATACAGTGCACTCTGCCTCCATGAGTTGTGAGTTTACCCACCCCACCCTGAGCAAACTCTTTTTGTAAAGGGCAAGACAGTAAATAATTTAGGCTTTTCAGGCCACGTGGTTTCACATAATCACAACTACTCAACTCTGCCATTGTGGCATGAAAGCAGCCACAGACAAAACATAAACAAATGGGTGTGTCTGTGTTTCAATAAAACTTTATTTACAAAAATAGGTGGTGAGCTGGATTTGGCCTGTGGATAGTAGTTTGATGATGCCTAGTCTAGAGAAATGGTATTGCACTTTCTCAAACTTTTGATTCACTGCCTTCAGGTATCGTTCAGGCTATGGTATGGGTGAGTATGGAAGAGCAAAATTATGTTTTGATTCATATGCCCAAAGCTTCTAGAAAAGTCAGAAAACCTCTCCCAATGTCATAAATCATTAAAATCACATACTTACACACATACACACACACACACCCAGAGTGAGAAAAGGTGAAAGGGTGGAGACAGAAGCTAATTGGTGAACATTCTTGTTATTAATCAGCTGTCCCTTTTTCTTCTTAGCCATTTAATTGGTGAGATCAAATCAAGTGGCCAAGCTTTCCTGTTTATTTGTATTTAGGGTACTCCTTAACTACCTATAAATCTCTGCTGCTCTCTGGTGGTAACATGAAATTGTTAGAAGATATTCTAGAAAAGTTGAGTACAATAAAGTTTAGGGACTGAATTCACAAAATGCTTTGGGACACTAAAGAGCTAAAGAAGAGTGAGATGGAGTATTTTCAGACTTACTAGATGGAATCATAGTCAAATCCCTGGAATACTTCTATAAATAGTTTTTCTTCCTCATAAATCCTCATTTTTTTCTATCAGGCCCAAGCATCAGTTTTTCTGACACTTGAAGGTTCTGTGTTTTTTCCTTTTCCTAAAGCAGGAGCATCATAATTAATGAACCGTGGCTCAGAAGAAGCTTTAATTCTTCCAGAATTTTTGGATAAGGTACAAAAAAGTACAGCAGAGAGTCAAAGGAGATCCAGTGTCTGCCTGGCAGTTGGCTGACAGCAAAAGTGTTTCTAATGCAAATTACAATTCCAGGAGGTACATGTAGCTGAACATCAGCAGATTTTACTTCTTTTAAAAATGCTAAAAAATAGGTTCCTTATTTCTAGTGCCTTAATCATACCAGAAAAGCAGAGAACTCCATCTTCAGTTTTCTTACCGCTGAAAACTGTCCTTCGCGGATGGGTTGACATTTTATATCATGAGATAGGGTCAGACTACTATTTTCATATCAGTAAGTTGGTGGCTTCTATTGACTCAAGCCAAACAAGGAGGAGAGCGAGTCCAGAAACAAGAAATAAGGAAGAGAAGGAACAAATGAGATAGTGTGGATACACAATGAGCCCAGGGGCCATGCCTGTTTTACCCACTGTGGTTAATACATTCCAGCTCCTCGCACAGAGACTAATAATACATGGCAGGGACTAACATGCTTTTACTGAATGAATGAGGAAATAATTAAATTAACCTTTAGTGTTTATGAGCATGATTTATAAACTATATAGCACTCTACCAGTGGTCGTTTTATTCACATTATAGGTCATGAAAAGGTAAATTACAAATCAAGAGATAATGGCAGGAAATGGCATGTCTAATATGGAAAGAAGTTCTTTCCAAACCCGTAATTTGTCTCCCTTCTCAATATCATAGCATCACAGAACGTAGGGATTGAAGGGGATTTTAATGCTTTTCTTGTCCAAATATTCATCTGATGCTCTTTGTTCAGAGTTCCACAATCTTCCCAACAAAGAGTGGCCACCCACCCTCTCCTCGAACACTTCCAGTGACGGGGATCTCAACATCTGCAAAGACATTTGTAATTTTGATGGGGAAGGGAAGTTGAAGCAGTGTGTTAGGGTAGAAAAAGAAGGTTCTAGAATTGTGCTGTTCAATAGCTAGCCACCAGCCAACTGTGGCTATTTAGCACTTGCAATGTGGCTAGTACAACTGAGGCATGCTGTGATTTTGAAAATTTAATACAAAAAAAAAAGATGTAGAATATTTCATTAATTTTTCATAATGATTACATGGAGAAATCATAATATCTTGTACCACTGAGTTAAGCATATTATTAAAATTAATGTCATCTGTTTCTGTTTACCTTTTTAATGTGATTACTAGAAAGTTTTAAAGTGTCTGTATGACTCACACTATATTCCTACTGGACAGCATAGGTCTAGGGAACCAATTCTGCCTTTCTCTCAATTTATCAGAACAAATGTGATGTCTTAAGGAGACACTGATTTAGAAACTCTGGCCTACTTTTGGTATGGAACTCAAAATCCTTACTTTATAATTTGAATCCCGCCCACTCTTTTGTGGTTCTTGTATCTGTGTCTGTTCCCTTGGCCGTGAAATGGGAAAAAAATATTTTCCTCTTCTACCTCCACAGAGAGTCGTAGGCTCAATATGAGCCTCTCACAATGACAGACTTCTGTTGTCCTGGAAACAGGAACAAGGAGAGCTGCCTCAGCTCAGTGAAAGGAAGAATTTTCTAACAGATCTCTCCAGAGTGAGAAGGGTCAGCTTGACTGGACACTACCCAAGACAGCAGGCGAACCCCACGTTTTATAATATCTGAAGGGTCATCACAGCTAAAAGCGGGAAAGGGGAAAAAATGTTCTCAGAAGCTCCCTTTTAGCAAAAACAACAAATCTTAACCAATCATTACAAAATATACTGTTATTTCACTAAATTGCCATAGTTTACATACATCGATCATAAGTAATAGTTCTTGAGTTGCAAGTGCCTATGATATTTAAGACAAGTATAATCCTTAAGTAATACAGTGAAAATTCTCTGCTTAAAAATTCATTTGAGTATCATTTGACATTGCTCCTGCACTTTAAAAGTCTGAGCCTTTTTAACTGGTTTGGTGAACACCCTTAAGTAGGTAAAACATGAAATCATTTCACTTCACTTATTTTACTCCATGTCATGAATGTCTGCAGGCACTGTAACTCTCAAGCTTTAGAGAGGAAGCACCCCTCTTACACATATACACGCACCCTCTCTCTCACTAATGTCTCAACTCCAGAAATTTTTTCTTCCCCAGCATTCAGACTAAAGAGATTTGGGTTGGGGTGACAAGAGTCTGTTGATTTGGGCAGGGTCAGATCTGCCCCCAAACTGTGTCTTAGCTATGAGTATTTGGAACAATAGAATTTGGCAACTGATATGTCCAAAATGTCAACTGTGAAAAACGGCATTAGGCAATACTTAAATTGCTATGTGATCCTAACACAGCAAATAGCATAGGAAATGTAAAAATGCATTTACGGCTATCAAACTTCAAGTTTAGAAACAAAGTGATTACAGATGGATTATGATTGTCTTTGAAGGTTTTTAAGATCAGAGGTTTTTAAGTTAAGCATTTTTCTATCAGTATAAGGTCTAGGCATTCCAGGATTTCCTAAAGAAAGAGTAAACAACTTATTTTTTTATGTGAGTGGAAAAACACAGCAATGAGTTTTCTCTTTGCCAGGTACACGTCTCCTCTATGGACCAAGTACTCTGACCATTTGTAATCATAGTGAAACTGGAGACTTCTCCTTATTCTGTTCCACCAGAATTTGGCCCCATAGTATTGAATAATTCTGTAAAGTTTGAAATAATCTAGCTCAGTGGTTCTCAAACTTAGCAAGCATCAGAATTACCTAGAAGACATTAAAACACATAGTGTTTGACCCCACCACCTTAGCTTCTGATTCAGCAGGTCTGGGGTGAGATCTGAGATGTGCATTTCTGACAGGGACCTAGATGATGCTGCTGGTTCAGAGACCACATTTGTAGGACCATATACAGATAATTCTAACAAAGAAGAACAGAAATAAACATGAGCAAGAGCTCTTCTTTCAGAATTCAGATTGAGTTCTCCCTTCTAAAAAGCTTTTCAAGCAACTTATTGAGATCATTTTATAAAACATTAAACCTAACCATAAAAATATGGCTCAGAAAGATGTTTTTTCTATGCCTCATTAAATGAACTACTTGCAAATGTGGAGCATAACATTTGATTTGATATACAGTCATTGTTCATAATGATCATTTCCAGCAGCAGGGAAAGCCCTGAAAAAAATTAACTGTAATCTACAAATTTTAATCAGTATAAAAAATAATTCTCATCTCATTAAGTGGTTCTTTTTGTTCTCATAAAGTATATTTTTATACTTAAATACACTTAGCTTCAAGTAACTATGAAAAATAATTTTGCAATACTTTCAAATACACCTGGGATTTATATTTAAAACATGATTCACCTTGAAAACCTAACAATTTTCTAAATTATCTAAGTTTTGTCATAGTACTTGGGGCTAGAACTTGAAACTTTTATATGACTTAGGACTTGGAACTTTCATAAGACTGGATATTCAAGTTTTCAAATCCTCATTACCACTAAAACATTAACACAGGCCATTAATGAATATCAAGATGATTAATGTCATCAAATAAGGTTCTAATTAAGCAATCTTTCTAAAATGGTATTTGGAACATGGCTTTCAGAATAGTTGGCCAAGTTCTTTCTACCAGAAAAACGTACTCCCTCATCTTCTAGCTTCCCTATCTCACAGAGCTCCAAGAAGACTGAATCAAATAGAAGACGGTGCAGTGCCTGAGCCACATACCTGGAGAGACTATATCCTGTTCTCCCTGAAGTTAGATGACCTACCATCAGGAGTTCACTTGATGCCTCACATGTGAGAAGAACTTGAGAGGGTCAGGATAGAAAGAATGCCCTTGGAAGCTCTGCTTAGCCACCTGGCTCTTTGGGATGGCACCTGCCCATCTTCTAGCTATGTGTAGATGAAATGTTTCTGTCTCTTGTCAGGTACGACTTAGTAATCATGTGAACTGGGCATGTTCCCAAAAAGGTTGCAAATAAGGCAAAAATTTAGTTAAGGCAAAAAATGAGGGAAGAAAAATAGACCTTTATGAGCTTTATTGCCAACAAACTAAGCTGAGCCAAGAATGTGATGTGGCTGCCACTAAACATGAATACTTTTCAGGTAAAGAAATGTCATGCCCATTTTACTCAACAGTACTCAGACCACTTCTGAAATGGTGTGTTGATTCTGCAGATAACATCTTAGGAAAGTCATCAACAAACAGGAGCAGCCCCAAAGACGGGTAGGATGATGAAGAGTCTGAAAAATATGTCTTTGGCAGAACATTTGAAGGAACTTAGAGTGAATGACTAGAGAAGAGTTGGATATAGTAGGTAAGGTGCACAGAGACACATGAACCTTCTCTTGAAATATCTGAAGAGCTGCCACAAGACAGACATTAAACTTGCTCTTTTTCTCTGCAAATGGCAGACTAGAAACATACAAAGTATCAAGGAGGTTAAGAACAAGGCTCTGACATCAGACTATGGATTTAAACCTTGGTTCAGCCCTCAATGGATTTAACTATTTAATCTCCGTGAACTACAGTTGTTGATCTGAAAAAATGGATATTAGAAGTACCTCCTTTTAGGTAAAGATTAAATGCAATAACAAATATAACAAACTCAGAACAATGCCTGGCAAGTGTTCAGAAAATATTAGTTTGAATCAATTAATTTAATAAAGATGCCTGAAAATGCAATGAGCTTGCTTCTAGAGGGAGGTTTTAGCCCAGGCTGAGTGAGCATCTGCCAGGATGCTGTAGAGTATCCCTGCATTGGGTGGAAATAGGGAACCTGTAGCACCCTCTCAACTCAAGAATTCTTCATTGTTAACTAGCACTTAACTTTCTTTCCCCTGTGCTCTCCACACTTTGTTTATACCACTATCGTAGGACTTATCACACTTTCTCATCATTATGAGAAAGTGTTATGAGCATGTCTGTTTCCCACCTAGTCTGTGAGCTCCGCACAGTCAGGATATGCCTCATCCATCTTTGTTCCCCAGGCAACTTGCCCAGTGCCTGTCACATAGCAGGCATTCAACAGACACTTGTCGAATAAAGGAAGATACTCAGGGCCCAGCCCTGACTTGGGCTCCTGGTTTATTCTCTACCTTGTGTTGCAATTACCCCAGGAAGGAGGCTAGCTAATATTCAAGTACATTGTGAATTTATAAAGTTTGGACCAATTCCTGATTCCCAACATGTGAATTCCCCTCCTGGCCACAGGCTGCAACTCTTTTGAGTTGGTGTACACACTCTCTACAGTCTGGTTCTCCAGCTGATAAAGTGGTTCAGTCCACACTCATAGAAATCTTTGTGCATATCTTCCTTTTTCTGTACATGAGTTACTAAAAGTGGCAAGAGGCATGCAGTCCAGCCATCGGATTCAAAACTACCAAGACACTTGCTCATCTATCAGAAAACTGTGTTTGCATAATTAGCAACTCTGATTCTTCCAGTGCCTAAGTTCTTCTCTGGATAAAACTGATGTGTCTTTCAGATCCCCAGACTTACTAATATTTAATATGTTTGTCCAAGTACTCACCAAAATATTACTGTTCCTTTGGCCACTCACTAAATACTTGATGAGTAACTAAAAAGTATCCTAATGGCATGGCAGCTTCCAAACTTGCTTAAATTATAACCATGGAGTAGCTCAGGCATTTAGAGAAAGTGCCTCAACTATCATTCGATGCAGGACAAAAGTTTTAATACTTTATATTCCAAATTAAACTCATTCTTAAAGAACCAGAGCTCCCAAACTACCTAAAAACTGAGAATATGATATGAATAAAAGTAGCAAATGAACTGCCAGCCCTGGTAATCCACAACGCGGCCATGTGATTCTAAACAAACCGTGTTGGTCTGTGCCAACACCATGTGCTCTCCCTGCTTTGGAATGCAGTGCAGGGAAAGTCTGAAAGCAAAGGCAAGCTTGGCAAAAACCTCTTTGTTCTTTCACATATTCCAAAGATTGAGACTCAGGGAGCACTCAAATCCCCAATCCTGGGCATGACTAAATCTGACTTTTACAAACTTCATAACAATTTTCCTTCTGCCTCCAACAATACATTCAGCACTCAGGGCACAGAATCCACCCAAACTGCAAAAACAAAAAGCACGTATTTTCCATCAGGACCGACTTCCTCAGTAATAATCTGTTACTTCTTTATGATATTCTTACAACCCATTTTCTTTCTATTAACTGTGTATGAGGTTTTTGGTGGGAAAAATTTAAAAAGCCTCTCACATGACAGTGTTCACCCATATAACTTTCTAATTCTTTTTGTCATTTGTTCTACTTTTTTATGTGATTTCTGTCCCAACCAGGATATTGTCTGCCCATGCAGCAGTTCAGATACCTATATACAGTCTATTACCTTTGGCTCGTGATAATCAAAAGAACATTTATTAAATACTTTTCTGACAATTATCAAAGAATGAGTGAGGAAACGTGAGACACAATGGTAACCACCTCGTACCTATTGACTCTTTTACTGTTTATTACTTATTAGTGTGGTACATGCAGAGAATTGTTTGTAGGTTTTACAGTTTTGTGTCTCTGTTTCTCAGTGCAATGAACTTAGGGTTGGGTTGATTCAGAATAATTTTTTTGCAAAACTAAAGAACTTTCTTAGACAACATTGTTAAGGGATTATCTTGTTGTATGCAGAGTTCAACAGTCAGGGCCACTTGGCTAAACCAACTTGACATTTTTAATGACCCAAGAAAAGGCCTGAACAGTCTTCATACCTCACAGAAATTAAAGGGGAAGGAACTAACATAAATGCTACTCACAAAAGTCAGATAAAGCGCTCTTCTCAGCAGGATGAGCATAACACAGGAACTGCAGGACACCTGAAGATCAGTTAAGACATGCCAATCTCTGTTCAAACTGAACAAGGTCATGCCAGTGTTCTGCTTACATATGCAAGGATGTTTAAAACAGGAAGGAAAGACCACATTCAGAAAGGGATGTTCATTATAGTCATCAAAATAATGTCAAGAATTTTCACAGCCAGCTGTTCATCTGGCAGTGAGAAACCTTGAATGTAGCCAAGCGGACTGTCCAGCATGAAGCTGAATTTTTACCAGCACTCATAAACGTCCGTGAGTAAAGCAGAAGTCGCTCCAGCCATACTGCTAATAAAGATAACTTTCACAACACTTTTTCACAGGGTGCTATATATCAAAGATGTTAAGATCACCAGCCATTCTCCAGGATGACAAGCTCTTACTGTTCACGTGGCCAAAACTGGGGGTGTGATCATACATATGGCTCCTCCAGATGGAAGAGATGTCTTATAAAAGGTGTTTTCAAAACTTTGTTGAGAAGAAACAATTTCGTGATACTAGTAATTAGTGCTACTGTGCGAATACTGGTGAGGTAATCCAGCTACAGAAAATGATAACAAATTCCCCAAGGTATTCTAGAAGGAACTCCAAACATATAAAAGAAGAAAATGGTGTCAGCCCATGGGAATCAAGCTTTCTCTTCAATTCATTTAATCTTCTTTAAAAAGGAACAAAAACGAAAGATTGAAGCAAAGGCTGGACATCTGTTTTATGTTCTCAGAGGATCACACTGGTTATACTACCAACAAATAATGATGATAAGCAAGACTGAGGGAGTGAGGTGTGTTCTGGGAATGAGGCCCTTAGGTAGCAAATATTCCCAATGCACCAAATCTAGATTGTTCTTCTGGGATCCTTGCAAAGCCTGACCATGCCCAGGCAGGTCAAGAAATACAGGAAACTATAATGAACACAAATATTGCTCATTCTGTGAAGAGCATTCCCAGTTAAGGAGTGCTGCACTTAGAAATTCTTTTTGCCCCTTAAATATTCATTGCTTTATAGAAATCTTGCTTTCTAGCATTCCAGATCTGCTCATGATGCAATAATTATTATACAACATGTGCAGTTTGTTATATAGTTTTCTAATTTTAAATATTATCTCATTTAATACCTGTGAGGTTGGACTTATCATTATTCCCAATTAACAGATGAGGACACTGAGGCCCAGAGGGGTAAATTATCTTCCCCAATATGACACAGTCTATGAAAAAAAACAGGATTTGAACTCATATCTTTCCAGAATTCTTTGGCCTTTTCTCTACACCATGTTTTCTTTGACCAATGGTGAGATGACAGAATGGTTTAAAAAGAAAGAATTTAAAAGCAGCCATATAATATTTCAAATCACAGGTGAAAGCACGAGATATATAAAATCATAACTATACAACTTGTACTCATTCCTCAAAATAAAACAATAGTTTTTAGAGTTCTTGATGTTACTATAATTTCCTTTCACAAAAGGCAGCTACTGCCAAGTCATCATCACCTAATGGGAAAAGCTGTCCTTGGCAGGTCTCTGCCTGAGGACAATTTCCAAAATTTCAAGTGATTTTTTACTTCAGTTTTGGGCTAGCATATTAGAATAAATATAAACTTATGTTCCTTACCACTGACATTTTATCTAATAATGTTGGAACTGAGCTTAGCCACAAAATACCAGCTGTCACAGAGCAACCCCTGCTTACTATTCAGAAATTATGTCCCATACAGAAAAGAACTGCACTCAGATTAACAAAGAAGCTTTTGGGGTTATCATGGAAGGTAAGAATTTCCGAAATAATCCTAATATCAAGACTTGACAGTTTGTTCTATCATCGACCTGTTGGTAGATCTTTATTCTAAAAATAAGCCTTTTCTGACACATTTCTTTCTATGCAGTTTGCCCTGCAGTCTTCTACCCAGTACCCATGATTTCCTGCCTACATTTAAACTTGGAAGCAGAATTGCTTGCTGAATGCCACTAACGCTACCAGACCTTTGTTAGGAGATTTTATGTAAGAAAACTATCCAACTCACCTTTGCAAGCTGTTCAAATCATTGGTTGACTGTCTCATATCTTGAGCTGGGTATAGATGGAGGATTCCAGTAGAAAAACTAGTAGAGAAATTTATTAAGTTTTCACAAATAGTGAGCATTAATCACCTGTCCACAAAGGATGGCTCTTATGGGAAATCACACTGGTATCCAAAAGGCTATTGTTTTCAGCCCATTCTGGAATTGTTCACATGGATGTATTACCTTCAAACTACATCTGGAGACCTGACATTGATTTTGATATGAAAAGACTATAAATCATTATAAAACATGCCAGGCCTCTCAGTACAACCCATGAAATACACGCACATTTCCATGTAAATTAACCAAGGAGGCACAGTCAAGAATATAATATTGATTTGGAAAAGTCATTCCAATGGAAGAAATTTTTGATTGCATAAGACTCCATGAAACAGCTTGAAACAATCCTAGCTCCATCCTGCAGAACTATAATACAAAATGAATCACATAATTTTAGGATAAGAGACCTTACTGTTTTGTCTAATCTCCTCATTTTAGGTTTTTTAACGTGCATTACAAATTGTTTTACTTTTTATTATAGAAAATTTTAAACATACTTAGAGGTAGGGAGATGAGTACAATAAACCCCCATATATCAATCCCGGTCATACCAATTGAGTTGCCAATCTTTTAACCTCCTTACTTTTTACATAAGGAATCCAAAATCCAGAGAAGTAACTTGGCCGAGGTTACTTATTTTGTGGCTGATCCATGACTCCATGACTGAAAGTTGAGTCGTAACCACCGCCTTCCCCTAAATACTACTTTTTCCACTCTGCCTCATAGCTCTTGTCATTTGTGACACAAGTGTCAGATATTTTCACTTCTAACAGGAGTCTATATTTATCACTACTCATCCTCCACTGCACTTGAATTGAAGGGATTCGTTTTCAGAAAATTTATCCTGACTGTCTCTATTGTACTTCTCCATTATCACATAAAGAACCACTGTGAATGAATGGTACAGAAGGCTGAGGACATCCTCGTCTGGATTGTAACAACACCCTAGCCAAGTAGAGTTATTCAAAATGCCTTTCTATGTTCAGCAACAGAAAGTACTTCTGTCGACATATTATGGAGCAGTTTTTCAAAAGTTGTCTTAACTACCTTCTTCCAGATCTGACTGAGAATGTTTAACACAAACCAAAATACATTACCCTGTTTTATTTTTGTTTTGTTTTGCTACATCTACTCTTTGCTTATTTTTAACCCAGGAGATCAGGAACTATGGAATCAAATCCCGGTAGTGTTATCTAACTATAATAAGGTTTCCGAGTCTTGTGTTGTCCATCTCATTCTTTAAATTAAACCAAAGTCTCCATGCAGCATTTACGTAGCAGCCTATAAAAGCAAGTCACAGGCAACCTGGCATCATCTTGTTTTGTTTCTAGTCTTTCTCTTGCTCCATTCTATCCCAGTTTGGTCCACTTTCCAATCCTTCTCTTACCATTTGCATTCTATGACTAACTTTGTCTTAACCAATTTGATATCTTTGTTGCTCTTTAAAGTATCAGCTCCTCCTGGCCCTAAGTGCCTCAGCTCACCTTTTGTCTTGCCATTTCTTTGGACCCCAAACCCTCACAGAGAGGGATTTAGGAATATGTCATATGAGGTCAAGGCTGCAGACAGGTCACTGTGTGGCAATGCCATGTTTATAAGCTATGAAGTCATTACTGCCTCCCAGGGAAACTTGGCTACCATCGCTATTTGATGATGCTTTTTCACTTAGACCAACAAAGAGCTCATCTGCCCAAAAAACCAAAGAAAGATATCATTGTTTTCTGCCTTTTACAACTGTTGAAGGTAATAGAGTTACTTGATGCCTCTTCTATACTCATCTAATATCATAAGAAAAGCCTTTAAAATGGATTCCAATTTGCTTATTAAAAGAAGTGCTCCTTAGTTAATTTCCTTGCCAAGGGGTTCAAAATTAGTAGTGTTGTTCCTCTTAAGTGTATGCAATGATATGCTATAGTGATTTAAGGTAAAATTATCCAGAGTAATGTTTATAGCAAAAGAAGACCTGTTTATCCCTAGCCTATCTTCTCTAACCCATCTCGACATTTTAAACATTAAGACCCACTAATCTATTCACTTTTAGTCATCTCTAATTCATTCTTTGACATTCGTTGCTGAAAAATAAGTTAGTCAATAAATAAATACATGGTCAAGGCCCCCAGAAAGCACTAATCCAGTATGGGTAAGGCGTGGACCCAGAGGGGTGTGTGTGCGTGCACATGCAGGTGCACCAGGCACACACACGCACGTCTCCGCAGCATTCGCATTGATTCGTCTCTCCAACTCCCAGTCTCCCCAGTGTCAACAGCCATCGATTTGTGAATTGGTGAGTTCACAATCAGGAGCAAAATCTGTTGCCAAAGAGCAAAGCAAGTTAATTAGCTCACCTTAAAAGAAAAGAAAAGCTTCTTTTATGATCTTTGTGATCTTTGTCTTAGTAACATCATGCTAATTATCTAAATGAGTTCATTTATCTTAAAAGAAAACCTTATACTCTTCAAGACTAAACTGTTAGCCCACCATTCAACCCTCTTCCCACTCTCAAATTTACTGTCTAGCACTCTAATACCAGCAAAACAAAACAAAAACTCAGAAAAGAGGGGCCCATGGAGAAGCAAAAACTATTTCTAAAGCTGGATATATAATACTTGCTGCCATAAAGTGATACCCAATCTAAGCTTTCCTATTTCTAGTTAAAGACTCCTTAATGCTCCTGGTACCCAAAATTTGAAATTTTAGAATTGATTTTTTTTTTTCCTTTTCCTTTTCCTTTATTCCATATCTAGCCAGTCTTTTGTTTTTGTTTTGTAAAGTTTCTTAAACACATTCATTTCTCTAAAATCTTCCACTTCCTTACCTTCATCACATCATGCCTGAACTATGACAACAGCCATTTGACTGGCCTCCTTACCTGCATTCCTCTCCTATTCGAATATTAAATACCACAGTGCCAGGAGGCGGGAAAAAAGGCCCCCAAGTGCTACCATCAGCATGTTTCCTGCCTCTGTTAGAGCAAGTTTAAAATGCTCTGTCTGGTGCTCTACATCTGACAGCCACTGCCCCTCCCACCGAGCTAAACTTATCCCCCACTACTGCTCAGCCTGAACATTCAGCCCAGCTAGGCCGGTCTCCTTCCCTGCCCTAGAGAGCCATTCCTGCCCTACTCACCTATAACATCCACTAGACAGAACTAACTTTCCTGGCTCAGCCTATTGACCTCACAATGAATTCTCACTTCCTTTGGGCACTAGAAGTAGCCTGTTCCACCTGAACTAGTATAGTCATGCACCACAGAATAACGTTTCAGTCAATGACAAACTGCATATATATGATGGTGGTCCTGTAAGATTATAATACCATATTTTTACTGTACATTTTCTATATTTAGATACACAAATATTTAACATTGTGTTACAATTGCCTACAGTATTCAGTACAATAATGTACTGTACATGTTTCTAGCCTAGGAGCAATAGGCTATACCGTAGAGCCCAGGCACATAGTAGGCTACAGTAGCTAGGTCTGCGTAAGTGTACTCTAGGATGTTCATACAATGAAATTGCCTAATGACGCATTTCTTAGAACATAACTCTGTCGTCAAGTGACACAAGATGGTACTTGATTTTATTCTCTGAATCTTTTCATGTATTTGTGTCTTCCCAACTAGATTGCAAACTCCATAAGAGCAAGAATTGTGTTTCATATGTCTTTGACTTTCTCACAACAAGGTGCTGAGTGTGTGGAAGATATTTAATAGTGGGGTTTTTTTTTTTTTTTTTGAGACAGAGTCTCACTCTGTTGCCTGGGCTAGAGTGCCGTGGCATCAGCCTAG
>CAUYRT010020507.1:0-10153 GCA_963574885.1 Lepilemur ruficaudatus
TTTTTTTTTTTTTGAGACAGAGTCTCACTGTGTTGCCCGGGCTAGAGTGCCGTGGCATCAGCCTAGCTCACAGCAACCTCAAACTCCTGGGCTCAAGCGATCCTTCTGCCTCAGCCTCCCTAGTAACTGGGACTACAGGCATGCACCACTGTGCCCGGCTAATTTTTTCTATATATTTTAGTTGTCCAGTTAATTTCTTTCTATTTTTAGTAGAGATGGGTCTCGCTCTTGCTCAGGCTGGTTTTTTTCGAACTCCTGACCTTGAGCAATCCGCCCACCTCGGCCTCCCAGAGAGCTAGGATTACAGGTGTGAGCCACCAAGCCTGGCCCATGCCTTTTCCATAATGGCTCTGTCTATGGTTAGACAGTGGTGGCATAAAAACTTGGATAAAAACATAAGTGGAAGATGAATTCTAAATTTGGCTCTAAATTAGAGAAATATATAAAACTATTAAGATTTGAAAGTTATTTGGATATTTAAGATCCTCTCTCTTTTTAAAAATTCATTAAATGGGCTGTTAGTAGTAGTAGCATGCAATCACATACTAATTTGAGCACGTTACATGAATTTTTATTTAAAATCCTGACAGATAAGATAGAACAAGTAACATAATAAAACTTATGTTTAGGAAAATAAAGTTTATAATCTTTCATCCTACTAGAGTTAGGAAAAAATCAGCATTCTTATTTATTTTAAATCTCACACATCAAAAAAAAAATAAAAAAAACTATGATAAAATATGGTTTTAGCTATCCAATATAATAGACTCAGAAAGGGAAAAAGGTTAAAAGTATACATACCACTTCCTTCTGGGTAGTGAAACTTTTGCCAATGCTGGTGTGTGCCAGTTCCTGGTCCATCTGGGCCATGTAAGATTTGAGATTATTAAGAGTTCCTTTCAGAGAAGCCTCTTTGCCAGGGTCCTGCATTTCGAGGTCCAAGTCATCATCACTGTCTAAACATTCGAAGTCTTCCTCATCCAGATCATCAGAGTCTGACTCATGAGGCCTTGGCCCTACACAGACCCCAATACAGAAAAAGCCACTTGGTACTTCTTTTTTTTTTTTGAGTGACTACAGGTCTCAAAAGAATTAGAATGTTACCCACAGAAAAGGACTAATATACGTAATCAATCTACTTCACAAAAATCCCTTCCATAAATAGTAATGCTGGCAAATAATTGTGGAAAAGTCCATAGTCTGAGCCAAAAGATTTAGCTTTAAAAAAAGTAAATTAACTATTTTTCTTAAAAAATTAAAAAAACTACGTAATATATGACTATATTTTGAGGTAAACATTCAAGCCACATGGAAGTATTGTCTCATATCTTACTCTCTCACCACAGGTAAGCATCTGTTAACTGTTTGATGGGCATCCAGAACTTCATCTCTGCAGTTCTATAAATATATATTTATGATTTTTTAAATTGGGCTATTTGTCCTTTTCTTATTGATTTGTAAGTACAGTAAGTCTCAAAGAGAAAAAAAAAATGTAACATAGGAGCCAAGTTAAAGCCCTATCTAAAGACACAACATTCATTTACTCAACAAATATTTAATGAGTAGCTACTATGTCAAGCACTGAGCTAGTCAGCCTTTTACAAAATCGTTCAATAGGGCAGTAATTCATGGTTAAAAGCAACTCAAAACCAGGAAGAGAAAGCAAATATTTTGGCTTCTGAGTTATCTAATGTTCCAATGCTCTAGCAACAGCCATACTACTTACAGTTTCAAAATGAAAGTAAACATCACACTGTAACTTACCTAAAATCTTATCGAAATAATTAAGAAAAGAATCTGCATCAAAAGTGATTGGAGCCTCAGAAGGTTCTCTGTAAGATTAAAGGAAAAAAACAATTTATCCTTAATGCAAAAGTGGTACCATTCTTAGGAAAACTACCAAAGATATAATCTCAAAGAAGGCACAGCATGGAAAATTGTAGTTTAAGGTTTAAAAATCCTATGTTTACTGGCCTTGAAGGGCAATAGAAATGGGAAAGTCTGATGAAAAAAAGTAAAAACCATACCTTGTTTATGCACAGTTAACTGAGGTTGATTTAGGGACCTACCTACTCTCTATCCTTCAAGATATATCCAGCATTAGCAAAAAGTTATTTATTGGAGTTAATTTAAATAAAGCCTATCCCTTTAAGAACTAAAGCTTAAAAAATAAATAAGACATACCTTCTCTTATCCCTGCTTTCTTAAAGAGATAACCAAATATAAATTTTACTCTTTTCATTAGGCTTTAGAGGACCAACAGTGATACAGATATATTTACTGTGCAACCTGTTACTTGCCAAATGTAATTTCACATTTCTTCTGTTACTATTTCTGCCTCTGATGAATTCTTCTATCCCCTTCTTTTGAGTTTGAAGCTTCCAACCTTCTTGTGGGGGGAAGACCAGAAGTCTGAGCTTGTTGAAAGCTAACACTGAGCACTTAAGGCTCTGAGTAAAAATCTAAAGAGTAAACCACAGGGTTTCCCTGCATGGTTCTAGATGGTGGCTTTTAGATCTGTTGAGTAACATTTCTGGCTTACTTCATGGATTGCAAATGATCAGCCTACTAGAAATCTGACTTCAGGTAAGTAAGTTATCACCATACTAGCACACACACACACACAAAGCAGTACAAATCATTTATACAAAAGAAAAAAAATGAGTGTTTCCAGTCATCAGTCATTGACCTCAACATTTGGGTTCTAACTATTTATATATTTATATACTTTGACACAAATTACCTAGGCAGCTCTGCTCCCTTGTGAGTTGAGACTTTAGATATGAAAGCTTTCATGCTCTCTGAGACTTTAGTTAAGTCATAGTTCTGCTCCTTCTCTTCCTTGGAAATGTGTTCTGATTCTTTTTTGCCAGCAGCTTCCTGCAGTAGCTGGTCCAGCTGATCTGGTGAGAGATCTAACCACTGGTCGTCTGAAAAAGGAGAAAGCATGATATCGCCATTCTACAGTCACATGACAGGTACTCTCGGGAAAGGACCCTGTGACCGTTAGTGGAATGTTTTAATTCTTTTTAATCTTTCTGCTCTATCTTGGTCCCTCACTTACCATCCTCTGGGGGAAGATTAGCCTCTTCTTTCTTAAGCTCTTCTGTATCAAGTGGTATTGTCTGTAATAAGGTTAAGATTTCTTCACCTGGGCTCATGGCGAGAGAACTACAAAAAATAAAAGACATGATTATTTCTTTATAAGAGAACCCAGAATAGTAATCATTAAAACATAGCTTTTTAAACCTGGAAAGAATTAGCTAGTCTACTTTGTTTTTTTGTTTAGAGACAAGGTCTAGCTTTGTTGTCCGGGCCGGCCTCAAACTCCTGGGCTCAACCAATCTTCCGGCCTCAGTCTCCTGAGTAGCTGGGACAGTAGGCATGTGCCACTGTGTCTGGCTCTAATATGTTTTTAAACATTTTTTTAGGTTGCAGACCCCTTTTTCTCAAATAAAATTTTATCAGGAACTTTAAAGTATAGAACAGCTCAAAGAAAAATGGCTTTGATTAAAATGGAGGATGCAGGCTCAGAGACCTACCCATTTGCCTGCACCTTTGGCTCTGCAGCAGGCTCTATGGAACACTGTTATGAAACTACTGATCCAGTACAACTCTTTCAATTTATGCATATTTTTCATGAGGAAAAGAAGACCCAGAAGGAAAGTATGAATTAAAATTAATCTAGCACATATTATATGGTATGCTAGCATTTTAAATACTTTTTTTATTTATTCCTCTATTAATACTATCATGAAAAGGTAATACACCTGTTTTACAGATGAGAAAATCAGAGTCCAGAGAAGCTCTATAAATTCTGCAAGATTGCTGAGTTGGACAGAAGAAAGGCTTGAAATCACGTCTCCTGCTACTATTTTGTGCTGTTCCTACTATAAACTGATGAGGAAATATGCACAGAGATTATTTATATGATGAGTGAGTTATTCTATGATAGTCACATGATTTATTACATAAATTGATGGAACCCTGTCTGAACAATTAAGAATGGAGCAAATCAAGTTGTATAAAGGACTCACATTAATTTAATAAACATTTGCATCTCTTGCAAAATCATGTGAGTGATGGGAAATTGTCCCTACACCATATTACAAAAACATTGGGAGAGAGAAAAGAAATACCCAAATAATCATAGCAAAAGGCAAAATAAAAGTCATTCTAGAATATTAAATGCTACACAGAAGGTACTTACTTTCATTGAGATGAGGGCAGAGAAGTTAAAAACAGAGAAATAATGGAAGGCTTCAGGAAGGAGGTATTTGAGTTAGATTGTAATGAATATGGAAGATTTTTTTTAAATGCACAAGAATATTTACTGCAACACTGTTATATCACCAAACTCAAATGTTCATATGTAGGAAAGTGATTAACTAAATTACAGCATATTCTGGGAATACAATTTAGCTGTATATTTCCAATACAGCAAATCTATGTTGTAATGACTTAGAAAGCTTTTCAAGTCATACTAAGTAAAAAAAATTGCTGAACAACATGTTTAGTATGATTCTATTTTTTAATATTTCTGTATATTCATTTTTTTCCTAATTTATTTATTTCTAATCAACAAAAATTTTATATGTTTATCATGTGTAACATGATGTTTTGAAATACATGTACATTGTGGAATGGCTAAATTGAGCTAATTAACATATGTATTACTTCACATACTTATTAATTTTTTGTGGTGAGAACACTTAAAATCTACTCTCTAAGTGATTTTCAAGAATATCATACAATATTACTGACTATAGTCACCACGTTGAACAATAGATCTCTTAAACTTACTCCTATCTAATGAAAATTTTGTAACCTGTGACCAACATCTCCCAATCTGACCTCCACTACCCAATAACCACCATTCTACTCTCTCTGAGTTTGACTTTTTTTAGATTCCACATATCAGTGAGATCATGTGGTATTTGTCTTTCTGTGCATGGCTTATTTCATCTAACGTAATGTCCTCCAGATTCATCCATGTTGTCACAAATAACAGGATTTCCTTATTTTTTCAGGCTGAGGGGGGTTCCATTCTGTATATATACCACATTTTCCTTATCCATTCATCTACTGATAGACACTTAGGTTTATTCCCTCTCTTGGCTATCATGAATAATGCTGCAATGAACACCTGAGTGCAGCTATCTCTTCGACACACTGATTTCATTTCACTATGCACCCAATAGTGGGACTGTTGGATCATATGGTATGTAGGGTAGTTCTATTTTTAATTTTTTTTTTTTTGAGACAGAGTCTTGCTCTGTCATCTGGGCTACACTGCAGTGGCATCATCATAGCTCACTGCAACCTCAAACTCCGAGGCTAAAGTGATCATCCTGCCTCAGCCTCCTGAGTAGCCAGGACTACAGGTATGCGCCACCACACCCGGCTAATTTTTCTATTTTTTTGGTAGAGACAGGGTTTCTCACTCTTGCTCAGACTGGTCTTGAACTCTTGACCTCAAGCAATCTTCCCGCCTTGGCTTCCCAGAGCGCTGGGATTACAGGCCAGTGCGTGTGGCCTTTCATCAGCGTTTTATAGTTTTATAGTTTAATGTTTTATAGAATGGAGAGGATTATGACAGGAAAGATGGGGTAGAGAAACTTCAGGTAAGGGGAAAAATGAACATTTGTATAGAGGCAGAGAAGTGAAGAACATGTTCAAGGAGCAAATGGCATCCAGTTTGGCTTAAGTATAGAAGATGAGACTGAACAGACAAACGGGGATGAGAGCACTGTGAACCTGAAATGACTAAGAAATTTGGACTCAAATAAGCAATGGGTGATCACTGATGGCTTGTTTGTTATTAATTTTTATTTTAAGAAATGTAAATAATACAGACAAGTTCAAGTATGTTTACCACCTAGAATTATATGTAATTATAATACTGTTGTATTTATGTATAGTCTTTGTGATTACATTTGTACATTTAATATAAAAAATTAAAATAACAATAGGTGCATGTACTTTAAAAAATATTGTAAAGGTAATGTTTTCCCTTTGATGACACTGCCACCCATTCTCCTGCTGCCCAGAGGTGACTGCTCTCTTAAAGTATCCTTCTGAGCTTGTGTATGTATGCGTGGATATTTCTATGCTGTATTTGCTGTTTGTTCTCTTTATCTGGAATGTTATTCCCCCAAATATCTGAATGCCTCATTCCTTCACTTCATTTAGGTCCCTTCCCAAAGAAAACTACCTTGGAAAGGCCTTCCTTGACCAATCTATCTAGAAGAGCAGATTCTACCTCTCTCCTTCCATACGCTGCCTTTTCTTCATAGCATTTACCACCATTTCACATCACATAATGGTTTATTATCTTTTTCCTACACTAGCATGTAAGCTTCACAAGGGCAGGGTCACTTTGGGTTCATTTGTTGTATCCTCAGCACCTGGAATAGGGCTTCGCACACAGGAGGCACTCAATAAATATTTGTTGAATAAATGAATGCATATGTATCCATAAATAATATATAGTATTTTGTGTATTTAAAAATTTTATATGTGTAGCATCCATACTGTACATATTTACAATTTGCTTTTTTCACTCAACATTTTGTTTTTGGAATCTATTTATCTAATTATTTAGATCAGTGATTCTCAACTGGGGATGATTTTGTGCCCCGGGAGACACGTGGTAATGTCTGGAGACATTCTGGCACAATTTGTGGAGGGGAGGAGTAATGCTGGTATTTACTAGGTAGAAGCCAGGATGCTGTTAAACATCCCACAGTGCACAAGCCAGTTCCCTACAACAAAGAATTATCTGGTCCAAAATGTTAATAGCACTAAGGCTGAGAAATCCTGAATTAGATATATTTATATGTAGTTAATCTCTATATGTAGTAATGCATCATATAAATACACTGTGATTCATTTATCCTCTACTGATGAATACTTTAGTTGCTTGTAATTTTTCACTATAACAAACTCTAACAATTTTTTCTAAGTATCTAACAATTTTAAGGAGAGGAGAGTGGCATGATTATATATATATATATTTCCCCCAGCCCTTCCCCTAGAGATATATTTTAAGTAGATTTCCCTGGCTCTAATGGTTGGATTGAAACAGTCACTAGAGGTTGGAAAAGAAATTTAGGTATTGCGATAGTTCAGGAAATAAGTAATTAGAGCAGCAAGTAATAAAAAAAAAAAGAATGCAAGACACAAGATGATAATAAAAAGGATGTATGAATCAAATCCAAGGAGAGCCAGAGGGTCTGGGTAATGAGGATGGTGGTACTAAGAAAAGACATTGTGGAAAAGTCTATGATATTAATTCAGCCATTGGAAAAAACCCAAACCATGGGAATTCAACAACAGGTCCACAGGGAGATGTAAGTTTGGTTTTAAACTGTTTAAAAATTATCCTGGTATGGGGAATGGGAGTCTTTCCTGCAACATTAACTAAAATGTTGGACATTTAAGCTACTTACAACTTTGTTCTCCAATGGCAAAAATAAATTGAGGAATTACGGTACATCCATTTGCTGAAATATTATGCAGCTATTTAAAATTATGTTTACAAAGATTTTGTAATGCCATGAAAATGTAAGATCATGATGAGTAAATATTGTGTACAGGATATAAAATGTTTTTTTATTGAGACTGAGTCTTGCTCTGTTGCCCCAGGTAGAGTGTGGTGGTGTCATCATAGCTCACTGCCACCTCAAACTCCTGGGCTCAAGTGATTTTCCTGCGTCAGCCTCCTGAGTAGCTGGGACTACAGGTGTGTACCACGACATCCGACTAATTTTTCTATTTTTTTTTTTCAGTAGAGACAGGGTCTTGATCTTGCTCAGGCTGGTCTCAAACTCATGAGCTCAAGTGATCCTCCAGCTTTGGCCTCCCAGAGTGCTAGGATTATAAGTGTGAGCTACTGTGCCCTGCCTAAAATTTTTATAAATATAAAAAAATCACCTGGAAAAAAAACCCTGAACGGCAATAACTCAAAATGATAAATAGTGGTTGACTCTCTGGTATAAATTTTTTCCTTTTCACATCTTCCTATATTTGTTATACTGAATGAATATATTACTTTCATAACAACAAAAAACAAACTTTATTATTTAAAAAGAACTATCCGGCTGGGAGCAGTGGCTCACGCCTATAATCCTAGCATTCTGGGAGGCCGAGGCGGGAGGATCGCTCAAGGTCAGGAGTTCAAGACCAGCCTGAGCGAGAGCGAGATCCCGTCTCTACTAAAAATAGAAAGAAATTAGCCAGACAACTAAATATATATATAGCAAAAATTAGCCGGGCATGGCACATGTCTGAAGTCCCAGCTACTCGGGAGGCAGAGGCAGAAGGATAGCTTGAGCCCAGGAGTTTGAGGTTGCTGTGAGTGAGGCTGACGCCACGGCACTCTAGCCCAGGCAACAGAGCAAGACTCTGTCTCAAAAAAAAATAAATAAATAAAAAAATAAAAAGAACTACCCAATTGCCAATCTATCTTACTTCATGGTAGAAGTCGTAACTATAACTCACCTTTCTGGCCGGTTTACTGAGAGTTGGAAGTAGTTCTTTGCCATTTCAAGCCTTTGCTGGTACTGAGCAGAACCTTCTATCAGTCCCTTAAAAAAAAATAGTCTATCAGAACATTACTTATATAGTGTCATTAGAATAATCTGTTCCCCAGCAACTCTCAGGGAGGCAGCGTATGATACAATGTACTGCTCAGGAATCAAGAGGCCCAAGTCCTAGTCCCTGTTTTGTCATTAATATACCTGTTTGAGCTCCAGTTTCTTCAAATGAGGGGACTAGGCTAGATGTAGTGGTTCCTAATCCTTTTCAATATTAAGAACCTCTTTCCAGTTTGGAGTGTTTTTTTTTTTTTTTACAATTTTCTATTATTTAATTACTTATTAAGATACAACTGATGGCTGGGTACAGTGGCTCACATCTATAATCCCAGCACTTTGAGAGGTCAAGGCAGGAGGATCACTTGAGGCCAGGAGTTTGAGACCAGCCTAAGCAACACAGTGAGACCCTTGTCTTTACAAAAAAATTTTTAAAAAATTAGCTGGGTGTGGTGGCGCATGTTTGTGGTCCTAGCCACTAGGGAGGCTGAGGTGGGAGGAACCCTTGAGCCCAGGAGTTTGAGGTTATAGTGAGCTATCTATGAATGTGCCACTGCACTCCAACCTGAGTGACACAGCAAGGCGTGTCTCTAAAAATAGAAAAAACTGAAAAACTGATTAGTAATTCATAAAAGAAAGTACAGAAAGTTTGCCAAATAGAACCAAAAATGGCATAATCCCACCATAACTATCATTTCTGGTTGTTTTGTTTTTGAAACAGGATCTTGCTTTGTTGCCCAGGCTAGAGTGCAGTGGTGCAATCATAGCTCACTGTAACCTTGAATTCCTGGGCTTAAGCCATCCTCCTGCCTCAGCTTCCCGCGTAGCTGGGACTACAGGCACTCACAACCATGCCCAGCTAATTTTTCTTTTTTTTGTAGAGATGAGGTCTCACTATGTTGCCCAGGCTGGTCTCAAACTCCTGGCCTCAAGCGATCCTCCCACCTCAGCCTCCCAAAGTGCTGGGATTACAGGCATCAGCCACCACGCCCAGCCTCATTTCTATTTTCTAAAGGCATATTTATAAGTGGTGCTCATACTTAACATTTTAAAAACATTTATACTCTTTTAAAATATACTATAATATCATAAGCACTTTTTCATATTGCTGCACAGTCTTTATAGTAATCGTATTTTTATGGACTTTTCTAATTCTTGGACATTTCCTTAAAAAGAATATTTGAAGTAAAGGTTCTGAGTTTGAACCTTTCTATAGCCCTTGGAAGACACAACCAAATTATTTTCCAGTTAAGGTTCTACCAATTTACAATATTACTAGCAATGTATAGGAGTATTAATTTTACCATACTCTTAAGGGCACAGAATATCATTCATATCCTTTTGTACATTCAATAACAATAGCTGGCCGGGCGCGGTGGCTCATGCCTGTAATCCTAGCACTCTGGGAGGCCGAGGCGGGCGGATTGCTCAAGGTCAGGAGTTCGAAACCAGCCTGAACAAGAGCAAGACCCCGTCTCTACTAATAATAGAAAGAAATTAATTGGCCAACTAAATATATACAGAAAAAAATTAGCCGGGCATGGTGGCACATGCCTGTA
>CAUYRT010020509.1:0-23717 GCA_963574885.1 Lepilemur ruficaudatus
CCTGGGCTCAAGCGATCCTCCTGCCTCAGCCTCCCAAGTAGCTGGGACTACAGGCATGTGCCACCATGCCCGGCTAATTTTTTCTACATATTTTTAGTTGGCCAATTAATTTCTTTCTATTTTTAGTAGAGACGGGGTCTCACTCTTACTCAGGCTGGTGAAGCGGCACTTTTAATTTCTTTCAAGAACTTTTCCTTTGCATTCACAACTTGGCTAATCATTAGTTGCAAGAGGCCTAGCTTTTGGCCTATCTTGGCTTTAGACATGCTTTCCTCGCTGAGCTTAATTAACCATTTCTTATTTTTTATTTCAAGTGAAAGACTTGTGGCTCTTCCTTTCACTTGAACACTAAGAGGCCACTGCAGGGCTATTAATTGGCCTAATTTCTTTTCTTTTTTTTTTTTTTTTGAGACAGAGTCTTGCTCTGTTGCCCGGGTAGAGTGCCGTGGCATCAGCCTAGCTCAAATGATACTCCTCCCTCAGCCTCCCGAGTAGCTGGGACTACAGGTACATGCCACCCATGCCTGGCTAATTTTTTCTATTTTTAGTAGAGAGACAGGATCTCACTCTTGATCAGGCTGGTCTTGAACTCCTGAGCTCACGCGATCCTCCTGTCTCAGCCTCCCAGAGTGCTAGGATTACAGGTGTGAGCCGCCACGCCCAGCCTTGGCCTAATTTCAATACTGTTGGGTCTCAGAGAATAGGGAGGCCAGAGGAGAGGAAGAGAGACCGGGGAACAACTTGTCAGTAGAGCAGTCACACACATACAACTTTAAGTTTGTCATCTTACATGTGTGTGGTTCATGGCACCCCAAAACAATAACAATAGTAACATCAAAGATCACTGATCACAGATTATCGTAACAGATATAATAATGAAAGTTTGAAATACTGTCAGAATTACCAAAATGTGACACACAGCCACGAAGTGAGCACATACTGTCAGAAAAATGGCATCTATAGACTTGCTCAAGGCAGGGTTGCCACAAACCTTCAACTTGAAAAAAAAAAAAAAAGCAGTATCTGTGAAGCACAATAAAGCGAAGTGCAATCAAACGAGGTGTGCCCCTATTGTCTTTGACTCTCACCAAAGCCCTAGGTTTCCACCTAGGTCCAAAACAGAGGTCCAAAAGGTTTGGGGTATTTGCCTAAATCACCTGGCCAGTAACTCTCAAGTGGCACAGACTTTCCACCACATGGCACTGCTGCCCAAAGCCCTAGGCTATGGGTTCCCTGCCTCAAGCACAGAGGTAGGCACTCAAAAATTAGTTAAATGAGGAAATAGCCAACAACTAGGAAAAAGCTAAGCAAATTGTGGTTGACCAACAAGATACTATGAGACTCTTCAGAAGGAAGATATTGATAAGTGGAAAAGCACATCAGATGAAAATGCATAACCTCACATTGCACAAGAGCAAGATCGCCTAGATCTCAGATGCCGGTTTCCATCTGCTTGGCCTCAATTACCCAGAGTCAGCTGAGTCACCTGACCCCCCACGTCCAGTCTTCCCAATTCTCCTCAACCCATCTCAGAAACCTGCCCAGGACTCCCTACTGTCTACACTGCCAAATCTAAATTCTTCACCCTGGCCTTCAAGGTCCTACCATCTGACCCAATCCAGTTGTTTCCTGGATAACTTTCTCTGGCCTTTGCTGGACTCTTTCCCTCACCCCGCAGAACAGCCATCTTCCCCTTTATGCTGACACTAGAATTGGCTCATATTGGCTCTCAGTGAATGCTAGTGCCTTTGCCCACTTCCATGAAAAGGGAAGTGGCTTTTTTTATTTTTTTAATAAAAGTGGATTTACATGACATTCATTTGAACCTATGTGATCATCCACATGATCCACATGGAGCCCCAATCCAAGAACCTCTGATTTGGGTTTTTTCAATACGGAGGTGGAGAATTGATTTAGACCACCTGAGCAGCCAGGTGGGCTTGGCTGGGATGCTGTTCCATTTCCTCCTCTCCTAACTCACCCCAGAGCTTTCCCATGAATCAGAACCAAAGGCTCATTATCAGGCAAGTCTCTTTTTTCTCCCAGTTTCTTCATACGTCGGGGAAAACATGGTTGGGGGAAGAGCTTCTTACTACAATAACATTTTTAGAAAAAATTTAGAAAGTGGTTGTGTCAAAATTGGATAAGAGAAAAATGACAATAACTTACCAATTGGAAAAAGTTTTCCCATGAAAGTTCTCACCAACTATGTCCAAAGTCCTATCCAGCTGAGACACTGTACACCGTCAATAAATATACCCTGGCCAAGCCCTAGATTAATGCACACAGACTTACCCCATCCATCGTAACAGCCTGCTGTAGGGAGATCCCAGTGTTGCTGTAACCAGTCAGCTCCTGGTGAGGGGCATTTAGTTGTCAGAAATTTTCCAGAAAGAACAATTCTGCAAAGAACAATCTCATATAAGCATTTATCTTTGCTGTGCAGCTATTTCTCAAGACAGATTCCTAGAAGTGGAATTACCGGCTTAGAGGATGCACACATTTTAGATTCTGATACTCAAACTAGTGAAGAAACTTTCCATGGTAATCTCAAACTCTCTTTGTACTTAAGATTTATCCAGTGGAACTTGTTTACAATGCAAAATCCTGACACACTCGCAGCCTTTCTCCACCCCAACCCCATTCTCCTGGAGGAAGTGTGGAGGAAAGGGGCTCTAGAAGCTGCTTTGTTATGCAGGTGGCTGTCCTATAGGCAAGGGGAAGCCACTGCTCCCTCCTATTTCCACAACCTGATAGCACACGACTTGGGAAGTACTGGCTTAGGGGGCTGCCACAAGCAGAATTGACAGTTATGTCTCTGACCTCTGACCCAGGCCCCCAGTAGTTAGCTTCCCTAAAAGGGCAAAGTCTGGCGCCCTCTCTCTCTCTCTCTCTCTCTCACACACACAAACGCCTAGCGTGGAGTTCAAGCTCAGCGGGTGACACAAGCTCACTAGGCTACACCTCTATTTCCCCTCAGGCTACGCCGTTCTCATACAAGTTCTGTGACCCCAGTGGCCCGTTAGTTTTGCCTTTCTTACCTAAGACTCCTCAAGTCTCCCCTTTTCTATCCGAAGGCTGTGGATGGAGTACCATCTGGCAAAAAATTGATTTTGACTACCACTCTGGGCCTCAGTTTCCCCATCTGTGAAATGGAGAGCACTGCACTGGGCAGTGCCACTGACATTTGGGGTGCTGCCGGGAGGAGACTAGCATGGCCAACTAGGTTCTTGGCATTTTAAGGGAAGTCCAGCTTCAACGGGGAGTCCAGGTGCACCTGGTCATTTAATCAGCATTCTGATGGGCTTAGGGCCTATTTAAAAAATCAGACTTTCGCTGAGTTTTCCATTGCTAAAATGCAATTAAGACCAAAAGCTGTTTTCCATTCCGATTTCCAAGCTCAAGTGCCCTAGCTATCAGGACCTTGATGAGGACAGGCCCAGAACAGGCCTTGGCAAGTTTGAGTTAGGCTGACTCTGTGCTGGGCAGACCTACTAGGTGGTATGGGTACCGGGATCAGAGAGCAGGCAAGGGAGTGCTGACATGGGTGGCGGAGGCCAAGGAAAACCTCCTGGAGTTGGGCACGCAAAGAGGAACGAGAAACCAGTCAGGACCGCTGGGAGCTCCTAGACTCACGTCTGCCCCCGTCAAAGGCCAGCCACGGTCTAAACGACCCGGACTGAATGACACGGGTTGACTGTGTGACGAAACCAAGTCCGGAACCTCTCTGCAGCTCCCGAGAAAGCCAGCGACTTATCCGTATCAGCATCCACCCATAACCCGGGGCCTGGACGGGACGCAGCACACGGCGTCGCCGCCCTGGAAGCAACCCCTGGTGCGTGCCACACCGCGTGCTTCGGGCTCAGGCCTGAGGCGGCCTCCTTCCCCACTCTACTGACCCTTGAGGGCGGAAAAGGCGTCGCATTCTGGGCCCTGTCCCTTACCAGCTGGGGGTACATCCCCAGACTAACTGGGCCTCAGTTTCCCTCGATGCAATGAGAACAATCACACCGCCGGCAGATCTGGCTGACGAAGTGAACCTCCAAAAGTCGGGATTTGCATTATTTCTCCCTTGGTAATGGCCCCCAGGCCCAGCGAGGAGCACACAGTAGGCGCTCCGGAAACGCTCGCCAAAAGGAGGAACCGGCCACTTCCTGCCCCGGAGCGGACCATCCCGAGCCGACGCTCCCACCGCTCCTCCTCGGAGGCCATGTGGCATTCCTGAGGGTGGGGGTGGGCGCAGGAAGAAGGTGCCCTCCCGGCCCCGCCCCCTCCGGGCGCGGTGGGCGGGGCCTGCCCCTCGGCGCCGTCGGCCCGCCCCGCGGGGGGTGGGCGTAGTTCGACGCGCTCCGCACAAAGTTTGTTTTCTCCCTCCGGGCGGGTGGGGGAGGGCGAGAAGAGCGCGGAGGGGAGGAGAGGGGATCTGACGTCAGGCCGCGAGGTGCTTTCCAGCCGCGAGCTGTCAGGCCGAGTGTCAGGCCGGGCAGGTACGCGGCGCGCTCCCCCGGCGCCCCCCGCCCCCTGCCAGGACGCCCCGCACCGAGCCTGAGGCCGCGTGGACCCGAAAGCCGCTCGGAAAAGTCAGTGCGGGGCGCGGGAGGGGGGCCAGATGGGGTGGGGGGCGCGCGGACTACTTGGAAAGTTTCTTTTCCTCGGTCGGGCGGGGGAGGGGGCGTCGTCCTGGCGCGTGCGATTGTGGGTGTGTGAGTCGCGACTGCAGGGTGCTGGCGGGGCCTGGTGGGGGCTGTTCCAGCCCCCGGGAGGAAGCTCGCTCGACCCCGGTGGGGGGCCCAGCTCCCCAGGATCCCACCCTGGGAGAGGGCCGCTCACGCCCCAGACCGGGGTGAGCGCGCGGGGGGCGGGTGTGTTTGGTTTCAAAAGTGCACGTTACTAACCGCCGGCAGCCCCCCCCGCGCCGCCGCGGAGCCGGGGAGGGGGCAGCTGAGAGTGACAGCTGAGGGTGGGGGCAGCGAGAAGGGCCCGGAGCGGGGGAGCTGGGGAGCCCGCGCGAGTTCCCCTTTCCTTTGGAACAAAGGAAAGTCTGTCTCCGAGGCATCTGTCACTCCCAGGCGGGCCAAGGGAGCGGGGCGCGTGGGGCCCGCGACCCGGAGAAAGTTTGTGCGCGCCAGGACCCTCGGGCAGGCCGGGGGTGAGCCGAGCCTCCTGCGGGGGAAGCGCGCAGCCTCCCGGGCAGGGGGCGGCCAACATGGAGTCTGGGCGCTGGGCTGAGGGGGGGGCGGTGCGGAGGTGGGAGCCCAGCCCCCTGCCCTCCCCTCCCCCTCCGGGCCGAGTTCGGAGCACAAAGCCGAGCGCGCACGCTCGGCCGGCCCCGCGCCCCGAAGAGTCTGCCAGCGCCGAACAGCCGGGGAAGGGGGTGGGAACCAAACTTTTTCCTGCCCCGGGACAGACATGTGAGTTTTCTTTCTTCCACCTGGGATTGCGGGCCCGCGGGGAAGCTGAAGCGCCGAGTCTGCCCCGGGGTGGGGGGTGGGGGGGTACAGGCGCCCCCATCGCGGGCCGATTCCTCGCAGCCCCGGGAGCCATGTGCTCCGACTTCGTCTGGGCCGCGGGGGAGGTTGCGCGCTTTGTGTGAACCGCTGGGAATGCGAGCGTGAGTGCGCGGCCGGGGGGAGTGTAGCGGGGAGAGTTGTCAGAAAGTTAGAGCGGGAGTCGCTGCAGGTGGCGTCGTGGGAGTGTGTGGGAGGGTGCGCGGGGCGTTGTGTCGCGGGGGTGCTGCCACAGGCCGGATAGGGTAAGAGCTGATGGCTAGTGTGGTGACGTCCGGAGCTTTCCCAGTCGGAGAGAGAGGGGTGGGCGGGTACAGAAGCCGGGCTAGTTGCTTGGGTCACAGTCGCGCTAGGTGTGGGGTTGGTAAAACTGTGTGTGCTGTATGTGTCGGTGAAAATCCCGGCGCTTGCAGGGCTTGAGCGATGGGTCGGTGCCAGTCATCTGAGCGCTGCGGCGAGTGGGGAGTGTGTGTCTGCGCACAGTGTGGGGTGAGTCTGTGGGGAACCTTCCGGACGGCAGGCAGACCTGGGGTGCAAGATACTGAGGTAGAAAAGTTTGTGTAGACTGAGGGGTCATCCCCTGGGCCCACCCCGGGAATCCTGCAGACTGGGGCTTGGCTGGCAGCCAGAGTAGAATTTGTGCTGATAACCTTCTGTAAACTTCTAACCGCCTGCGGGGGGCTGCATCCCCGAGCCCAGATCTGCTGCCCCCGGCGGCCCAGAAATGTCTGACCTCAGAAAGTAGCCTGCCGGCTGTGCTCTCTGAGGAGTGCCACCTCAACCAGTGCCTGTCTCACCTCCAGGTGGCCTGGCTGAGACCCTTCCCTCGAAAGCCTGGCCTAGCGGGCCAAGAGATCTGGGCTCAGGCCCAAGTAGAGGAAACAAAACCTGGGAGATGCCAGAGTCTGTTGGCCGGCCTGCTGGCGAGCTGTTAAAAGGCTGAGAAGGGAGGAGCCTTGAGATTCTGGCATCAGCTTGACCTAGAACTTTTGCTTTTAAAATGTAAATCTCTCTTGCTTGTGTGAACCAGCACTTTGTCCAGAGATGAGCAGCTGGGTTGGGTTATCTGCAGAAGAACCTTCCTTCCTTTGACCGGTGAAGTGGGGACTTGAGCCCAGAGATGGGAGGACACTTGATCAGGGTCACACAGCCAAGTGGAGGGTAGGGCAGGGACCAAAGCGCAGGCTCATCAGGATTTTGAGGGATTGAGTCTAGGACCAGGCCAAAGGGTCTGACAAGGGGGAATATCCAAGAAACAACCAGTAGGGCTGACTCACCATTCTCTGCAAGGCACACAGTAGGTTCTCCGTAAAGTTTTAATTATGTGTATTGCTGCAGACTATGGTGATCCATGCAGTTTCCAGACGCCTCACCGGGCCTTGGGAGACCTGGGAGGCAAGATGGTGTAGAGCCCACAGGGCAGCTGAGGGGAAGCAAACTGCCTGCGTCCAAATCCTACTTGCCTGTCATATCCTGGAGGTGGGATGTCTTCCCCCCGACATAACAGCTTTATGAGATATAACTCACATGGCACATAATTTACCGATTTAATGAATACATGTCAGTGGCTTTTAGTATATTTACAACTATGTTTAACTTTAGGACAATTTTTGTCACCTCAAAAAGAAACCCCACACACTTTGCCACTTTTCTATCGCCCCCAGCCCTAACTAACTACTAATCTACCTTCTGTCTCTATACAGTTGCCTATTCTGGACATTTCATGACAAACAGAGAAGTGTAAGATACATGTGTGCTTCTGTGACTGTCTTTCACTTAGCATAATGCTTTCAAGGTCCATTCACATATGAGGATTTCACTCCTTTTTATGGCCGAATAATATTCCATCATAGAGACAGACCACATTTTGTTTATCCATTCATCTGCTGAGGGACACTGGGTTGTTTCTACCCTTTGGCTATTACAAATAATGCTGCTGTGAACATTTGTGTGTGAGGTTTTGTGTGAACACAGGTTTTCATTTCTCCTAGGAGTGAAATCGCTGGATTGCACAGTACTCTGTTTAACTGCCATGTGTCTTGGGTGGCTTTCTTAATCTCTGTTTCTTCATCTATAAAATGGCAATGATAGCAGTTTCTCCTTTACAAGGGGCTTGTGTGGATTAAGTGAGATAATGTAAAGTACTCAGTACAGAGCATAGAAAACAGTAGACCTCAATTATTGAGTAGCTGCAATTATTTCTAATCCTTGGTCCTGCTTATGAATGAGCTGACATTCATTTCAGTGTCACCTACCAGCTCCTTGAAATGGGGGCCTTTCAGACTCCTCCCTTCTAGCTCACTCAGACTGTGGTATGGCCTGAGACTTTGAATTGCAACTCCCCTCAGTCTGGTGTCCCAGGCTCTAGTAGTGCTGAGTGTGTTTGGAGACTAGGAAGAGGGTGAGAGGCAGTACGTGGTAATGATGTCCCCATCCCGTGTCACTTGTCCTAGGCTTGCCAGAGGTCCAGCCTAGCCCCTAGACACCATGTCAGACAGTGATCTAGGCGAGGACGAAGGCCTCCTCTCTCTGGCGGGCAAGAGGAAGCGCAGGGGGAACCTGCCCAAGGAGTCTGTGAAGATCCTCCGGGACTGGCTGTACCTGCACCGCTACAACGCCTACCCCTCCGAGCAGGAGAAGCTGAGCCTTTCTGGACAGACCAACCTGTCAGTGCTGCAGGTAAAGAGGGGATCCAGGTGGTGGGGTAGCAGGAGACCTGGGTTCTAGTCCTGTCCCAGACCTGTCCCTGATTCACTGTGTGGCCTTGGGCCAGTCACTTCCCCTCTCCAGGCCTCAGTTTCTTCTTGGGTCAAGTGAGAACACCCTTTCTCCCTGCCTCAAGGGAACACAAAATGAGGTCATTGCAGCAAGATTTCAGACTGTGGAGAGTTCTGCAGAGACAAGGAACTAATCGTTATTAATATCTAGGTGTCATTATTAACCCTGGAGGCATGTAGAGGCTGTGGGAAGGTGAGAAGGTATTGAGTGTCTGAGCTTGTGGGATCCAGCTCCCAGCCCCAGAGCAGTGTCCCAGGTGGGGACTTGGTTGTAGGGGGCAGCTTGTGATCTGCAGTGTGGTTAAGAGATAAGTTGGAATCATAGCCAAGGAAAGGGCAGAAGTCATAGGTTCTGGGTTCAAAGGCCAGTTCTGCCACATGTCTTGATTTACCCATCTATAAAGTGGGGGTCAGACTCCTTTCCTGCCTCTTGGAACTCTTGTGAGGAACAGATTCAAAACTGGGTGTGAAGGCGCTTTGTAAACCATGTGCATGAGCACACTCGAAGGCAGTGCAAAGCGTTGTCCCCTTTGAATTGCCCATTGCTGACCTGCAGGTGTCTTTGTCCTGTTTGTGGTGCTGAGGCAGGATACCCTGGACGAGCATTACCCTGCCTCCCTGGGAGACACATAGTAGGCCCTCAGCCTAGCCCCGGAGGCCCACGCTGCCCCGCTCACCCCCACTCTTCCCCTTCCCCCGTCCTTTCATAGCCCATTAATCAAGTGTACGGTGCTGTCTCTCCCTCCTTCCCTTCCTCCCAGCTCCTGTCCTTCCTCCATGAAGAGACATGGTAAGTGTTTCAGCCCTCAGAACTCCTGTCACCTGACTTTATACTTGCTGGGCAGTGGTTAATCTGAGTCTCTCTACAAGAAAGGGTCTAGAGTTACAGATCCTGACTCAGATTCCATCGTCGCCACAAGAAGCAGCCTGGACCTCGGCCAGGTCATTGTCTTCTCTCTGAGCCTCATTATTTCCTCATCTGAAAAAGGGGAGATGATTGTACCACTTTCATAGGATGCAGGGGAGGGACTGAGCAGAAGAATCCAAGGCTGACTATGAGGTGTTGCTTACAGTGGGTGCTTCTACTCCTGTCTTCATCCTCACTCTCACCTCTCCTAGGTCATAAGGTCTGGAACTGACCCTGGGTGCCTATCAGCGTGTAGCATCTCAGTGTTCCTGCTGATAACCCCACTGGGCCCAGCTCCATGCTGGGCAGACTTGGGATCCCAGAGAGGAAGCAGACACATTCTTACCCTTGAGGAGTGTCTAGTCTGGGATGGGGGTGGCAGGGGCAGCTTGGCCACTGATATTTGCCAAAGTGATCACAGTTGGAATAGAAGGCGGCAGAGACCTGGGCAGGGCCTGGAGCCTCGAATAGCCTCCCAGAAGAGGTGCCCTTGAACTTAACAGGATGAAGAGCTGTAAGGCAAGAGGCCTAGAGACCGAGAACCGGGATTACCTAGACAGCCTCTCTGCCAGTCTCCCTCCAGCCTTGCTCTTTATTCCATTCTTTTGAACACAAGTGAAAATCTGATCATGTCACACATTCTGGGGACCCCACTACCCTCAGAATAGAGTTCAAGTTCCTTAGAAGCTCACCAGCCTCATCTTAGTTCTTCCCTTCCCTTCCCTTGAAGCCTTGGGGCTCTAGGCCTTCTCCCCTGGCTCTCAACAGCTATGTGCAGCCCTGACCTTTCCTACCCTGGCTCACTCCATTTAAGCATCTCTTTGTCATGAAAGCGTTCTCTGGCCCACAGCCTAGCTTTGGGGCCACTGCTTATATTCCCAGTGCGCCTCATACCTGTCCCGTCAATCCGCTTGTCACATGGCATTGGAATTTCTTTTTGTCAAGGACACTGTTTCTCAAATCTGAGAAAGATATCAATTTTTTTTTTTTTTTTTTTTTGAGACAGAGTCTCACTCCCGTTGCCTGGGCTAGAGTGCCGTGGCATCAACCTAGCTCACAGCAACCTCAAACTCCTGGGCTCAAGCGATCCTTCTGCCTCAGCCTCCCAAGTAGCTGGGACTACAGGCATGCGCCACCATGCCCGGCTAATTTTTTCTATATATATATTTAGTTGGCCAATTAATTTGTTTCTATTATTAGTAGAGACGGGGTCTTGCTCTTGCTCTTGCTCAGGCTGGTTTCGAACTCCTGACCTTGAGCAATCCGCCCGCCTTGGCCTCCCAGAGTGCTAGGATTACAGGTGTGAGCCACCGCGCCCGGCCAATATCAGTTATTTTTTTTTTTGAGACAGAGTCTTACTCTGTTGCCGGGGCTAGAGTGAATGCCGTGGCGTCAGCTTAGCTCACAGCAACCTCAAACTCCTGGGCTCAAGCAATCCTTCTGCCTCAGCCTCCCAAGTGGCTGGGACTACAGGCATGCATCACCATGCCCGGCTCATTTTTTCTATATATATCTTTAGTTGGCCAATTAATTTCTTTCTTTCTATTTTTAGTAGAGACGGGGTCTCACTCTTGCTCAGGCTGGTTTTGAACTCCTGACCTTGAGCGATCCGCCCGCCTCAGCCTCTCAGAGTGCTAGGATTACAGGCGTGAGCCACTGCGCCCAGCTAGACATTTCATTTAGAATAAATAATATAAATGCCTACAAAGCCTCAGGCACTTGGATTACAATCATTTTGTATTTTCTGTAATTTAGGTGGCATGTGTGATTCTTGAGTTGAAGAGTTAAGAAGAAAAGTATGAAACCTAGCCAATAAGTTTGCAGTGAAGGAAAAAATATTTGTCTCACTTTTGTTCCAGAAATTCTATTCTTCAATGGGAATGTAGATGAGAATGAAGTAATTCACTGAATGAAGACATTTGTTTATATCTGTGGCACTTAGTCATTTAATTTTTTTTAGTTTTTTTGGTCAAAAAAACCCCAATCTCTTGGTTGAAAATGGTGGTAAAAGCATTCCTAGAACCCAATGGGAGTGACAATTTTGTAAAGAAGAACCTACTTTAATGGTTTTCAAATTCTTCAGGTGGCCAATCTGACAACCATGATGCTTTTTGTGAAATGCTATGAAATACTAGTATATTTAGCACTATGACATTGTGGTAAAGGCAGGCTTGATGATGGGCCAGGGATGGTGGCCCACACCCGTTATCCCAACTACCTGGGAGGCTGAGGTGGGGGTATCCCTTGAGGCCAGGAGTTCGAGACCAGCCTGAGCAACATAACAAGATCGTGTCTCTAAAAAAATTTTAAAGATTAGCTGGGTATGGTGGCACACACCTACAGCGCCAGCTACTCTGTGGCAGGAAGATCACTTGGTCCCAGAAGTTCAAGACTGTAGTGAGCTATGATCCTGCAATTGCACTCCAGACTGGGCAACACAGTGAGACCCTATCTCTAAAAGAAAATTAAAATTAAAGCAAAAAATATGAGGTCCATGCTTGTCAATCTTGTTTCTTTTTCCTGGCACGTGTGACGACTTCATTTTCCAGCCTCCCTTGACCTTTAATTGGGCCATATGACTGGGATGTCACCAATGGAATGTGAATGGAAGTGATGTGAATTGGCCGTATAACCAACTGCACCATTTCTTGTCCCCTTCTGTGGCAACCACGGAGCCCAAGCATTACAGAACACAGCATGAAAAATCCCAGGTCACTGCTTGAAGGAGAGCCTCCCGGCCGGAGGGGGTAGGAGAAGGGGAAGGCATAACCAGAAAATTCTACACTGGATTTTGCTTGGAAGAAAAATAAATCCTTATCAAGTTAAACCACTGAGATTTGGGGAAAATTTATTACAGCATTTAGTGTTATGCTGTAGTGTTAAGTGTGATGGTTAATTTTAGGTGTCAATGTGACCAGATTAAGGAATATCTAGAAACCTGGTAAAGCATAATCTCCGGGTGTGTCCGTGAGGTGTTTCCACAGGAGATTATTATGTGAGTCTGAGTGGACCCAGTGGGGAAGATCTGCTCTCAATGTGGGTGGGCACCATTCAATCTGCAGGGGTTTGGGAGAGAACAAAAACAAAGAAAGGGTAAATGCGTCAATCTATCTGCTGGAGCTTGGTTACACTTTCTCTCCTGCCCTTGGACAACTTCAGGCTCCCTGGCCTTTGCACTCCAGGACTTACACCAGCAGCACGCTGGGTGTGTTCTCAGACCTTGGACCTTGGATTGAGAGTTACACCATTGGCTTTCCTGGTTCTGAGGCTTTCAGACTTAGAGTGAGCCCTGCTAGCAGCATCCCAGACGGCCTGTCATGGGACTTCTTAGCCTCCATAATCACGAGTGTCAATCCCCCTCATTCATCCCCTCTCATCTATGTATTATACATCCTACTGATTCGGTCTCTCTGGAGAACGCTGACTCACACTCTTACTCTAACTCAGCATTGTCAGACTAAGGCTTGTAGGCAGGCCTTCGATTTTGTAAGTAAAGTTTTATGGCAGCACTGCCATACCTGTTTGTTTATGTATTGTCTATGGCTGCTTTTGCAATACAGGGGCAGAGACCTTATGGCCCACAAAGCCCACAGGATGTACCATGTGGCCTTTTAGGAAAATGTTTGCTTATCCCTGCTGTAACTCATATACATATGAACTGTAATTTAGCTCTGAATTATATATTTGGTTGTTTTAAATTTAAACAGTTTTAAATTTAAATAAATTTAAATTTATGTAAAAGTTGTATTTTAATTAGCATATTCATACAATTTGCAAAGAAGGAAAAGTCTGGTCATACCAAATTTTGGCAAGGATGTGGAACAATAGGAGCTTTTATATATGCTGCTGTATATAAATTATACATAAATTTAAACAACTTTGGAAAACAATTAGGCAATATATAATATTAAATGGATAAATGAGTCATGGCACAGTCTTAAAATTGAATACTATATGGAGATAAAAGAAATGATCTAGATCTACATGCATCAACAGAGATGAATCTCACAGATATTACGTTGATTAAATGCAGCAAGTTGCAGATTTCAAATCTTTTAGGTAAAGTTTTAAAAGGTGCACAAAACACTATGTATTGCTTAGGGATACATTCATGTACAAAAGAGAAATGTATGGGAATATCAATTACCAAATTTAAGATAGTCATTCCTCCAAAGGGGAGGGAGTTGTAATTGGGGAAGAGAGTACAAGAGTTTCAAATGTAAAGATAAAATTGTATTTCTTATGCTGGGTGGTGGGCATGTGTTATATTATCCTTGTATTATTCTTTATACCTTGTATATCTTTAAATGTCATAATAAATTTTGGGGTTTTTAAAAAATATTTAGTACAAAATAAATTGTTTTAAGTTTATAAATCATAGAAATGTTCAATTAAATCAAATATTCACTTGGTAGGTTTGTTGTCATAAGTAGACCACGAGCTCATCCAATTTTTTATTTTTATTTTGTAATTTGTTTATTTTTTTGGAGGCAGGGTCTCACTGTTGCCTGGGCTAGAGTGCAATGGCATCATCATAGCTCACTGCAACCTCAAACTCCTGGGCTCAAGTGATCCTTCTGCCTCAGCCTCCCGAGTAGCTGGGACTACAGGCATGCGCCACCATGCTTGGCTCATTTTTTCTATCTATTTTTAGTTGGCCAATTAATCTCTTTCTATTTTTAGTAGAGACAGCGTCTCGCTCTTGCTCAGGCTGGTTTTGAACTCCTGACCTTGAGCGATCCATCCTCCTCGGCCTCCCAGAGTGCTAGGATTACAGGTGTGAGCCACCATGCCCAGCCTAATTTTTTTATTTTTTGTAGAGAAGGGGTCTCACTGTGTTGTCCAGGCTGGCCTCAAACTCCTGCCTTCAGGCAATCCTCTGGCCTTAGTGCTGGGATTACAGGTGTGAGCCATCGTGCCCGGCCTCATCCAACTTTTTAAAAGTGATTATACAAATGGAATTACTTGCATTCAATAGAAGGTGCTGCTATTTTGACCTTGGATTAATTTACTCTATAAATAATTTAGAAAAAAATAATAAACACTGGTTTTGAGATCTTATGTATGGATTCATAGTAAGGAGCTTATTTTGTAAAAACATTAAGATAACTTTGCAATCACCTAACTGTATTACTCACACTACAAAAATAAATCCAGCCACTCTCGCCACAGTGCAGAAAGGTCTATACTTTGCTTGATGCTATTTCTTGCTAGTTCTGAAATCTATTGCAACTTTTTAATTACCTCCAGCATTATCAGTTCTACATAATTATTTTCTAGAGGCAGACTAGAAAGTACAAATATGAAAATAAGGCTTGAGATTTCGGCGACAACAGGTTGGTGGTGGGCAATGAAAATGACTGAGAAGTAGGCGATCTTTCTGCAAAGTCTCTATGCGGAATAAGAATGTCTACAGTCATAAACATTTACATATTGGCACCGTTGGTTATCAGACATCTAACTTAATTAGAATTCTAAACTTTATAGGGTTTTACAGAAACAGTAATTAATAGATCTTGGTATTTCAGTTTCTGCTGCTGTCTCAGACCTGATTTTAAGAGAACCTAAAAATAGCTTTTAATTTGAATTCATTAAATACACTCATATATGAGTGGTATGAAAAGAACACCGAATAGCAATTCAAGTGTCAGGATTTAAAATCTCAAGGCAAAAACCATTTGGTTAATCACGACTTCTCTATTTATTTATTTATTCTCTGTTCCCTAATCATTTAATACCTCGCCCACAACACAGATGCAATGCAAAGAAGGGATGCTTAGATGGGTTTTTATAAATCTCAGGATTGCTTCTATAACAGCAAAAATGGAAGACAGAGCAAATGAAAACCTCCTTCCTCTGCTACTTCTAGAGTCCTATTTTGCAGAAAGCATGTCTTTTAGTAAAATATAGGAAAGGAGTTGCCTTTTTTCCCCTTGTCACAAATGAAATTGAATAAATACATATTTCTTCCATAACACCTTTTGTGTTCAGAGGCTAAGCAGACTTCTAGAGGAACAAAATGATACTATTAAATGAAATACAAATGTTGAAAGAGAGCATGTATTATATATCTTAGTGCTAATCTTTTCAATGCTTGTCAGATCAATCCCACAACCTCATTACACACTTAGACATTTAGAGGATTTCTGCTTTAAACACTCTCACACTTTTCAAGCGCTTTCAACACCTTAGCAGGAAACTCAGGGGCCACCCAGCCTGCTAAGGATAAACTTAAAATAGGCTGGTGCTGGAGCCCAGGACATCAGCCCAAGTGGTGTCCTGAGCTCCAGAAAGCCTTTGAGAAGATAGTAGCTTATTAGAGTTATCAAACCTGGGGGAAGATGACAGTAATTTGGGGAGAAAGTATTTTCGCAGGTTTTAAAGGAATAGTCATTTTTTACCCTTGACATTATAAAGCTCAGATGTAATAAGACAAGGTTCTTCTCTGCCAGGTTAACTACTAACCTTAAATCATTAAAGACCAAGACCATGAGCTCTGCCAAAGACAAAAACCCAGTGGGTAAGGAAACTGATTTTACTCAGACTGTTAAAATAGAGAGGACACCCAAAGTATCTCGGCAGGGTAGTTTGTCTTACACTTTTATAGGGAGGAGTAGACAAACTATAAGTGGGGTGATTTGCAGTTGGATTATTTTGCAATCTGGGGAAGTCTCCATCAGTCAGCTGAATAGGACGTGTCTATCTCTATTTCTGCTAGATTCAAGGGGACGGATTTGAGTTCTAATCTCAAATAATCATTCAGGAGACAACAAACAGGGAGGTGGAGTTCTGCCTCTGGCCTTTGCGTGGGTTCAAGCAAAAGAAGAAACGCCTGTCTTTGGCTTTGTCACAAGTAAACAAGGGAGTCCTCCATGCCAGTGTGATAGGAGTCATCAGAAAAAGTGGACAGCCAGTCTTACCTAAATTTTACCGAGAGGGTGGCTCTTTGCCCCATGTGTCCTTTCCTGGAACACAAAAGGGTGGTGGGGTGGATTTCAGAGAACAAAACGTTGGGAGGGTGTGTTAACTGTGCTGTGTTCTGGGAGCACAGGGCTCAGGGAAAGTTCAACACTGTCAACTCATTTATTCATCTGCTTCCCTGGAGACACCAACTGCCCACCTTACCTGAGAACCAGACCTATTCTCTGTTGTCCCATTCTACCCTGTCTAATGGTCTACCAGCAAAATATCAGAATTACCAAAAGTCAATACCAAAAGTCCAGATTCCTGATGTTGGTCAGCATTTATTTATGTCAAGGTAAGCTCCTAAAACTTTACATGTAAATCAAATGCTTATGAAATAGGTTGGAAGTCTCATAGATTAACGATTATAAGCCTGTGCTCTTCTGTCAGTCTTTCTTTAAATATGCATTTCCCAGGATTTTCTATGTCTCTGTTTCCTCATCCCTAAAATGGGGATATTGCTGCTCCCATCCGTACACGGTCATAATGAGGATTAATTCTAATAACATGTCTAAAACAGCACTTGTCAAACTTTAATGTATATCAGAATCCCCTGGGCATCTGGTTAAAATGAAGGCTCTGAGGCAATACAGCTGGGGTGTGCCTCAGACTCTGCATTTCTAACTAGCTCCCAGTTGATGCCTATGCTGATGTCTAGACCATGCTTTGAGGAGCAAGAGTCTAACACTTTGATCACACTGCCTAGGACATAGTCAGCAGTTAATAAATTGGTGCTATTTTTATTAGATTATACACCTGTGCATAAAATGAGGACATTATTAGAGAAAACTTGACATGAAGTCTGCTGTGAGTTACACATTCACACTATGCATTCTTTGCCTTATGAACTCCATACATGCGATGACAAAGTAATGAGACATAAATTTCATGTGACAGTGGCCCTAGTAACTTCACTGTCTCAAGTTCTGGGCAGTATTAGATTCTGCTAAAATTGACTGTACTTTTTCAGTTAACTCTCCAGTGCTTCACTAAGTGATTTTTAGTCCTGAGCCTTGCTTGTTAAATTGTGAGTCTCTTAGACTGCTTTCTGGAAGTTCAGAAATGGTCAAATCAATATACCTAGTGATGCTGAAGAAAATCGGTAGAGGAAGGATAGGAAAGGCCATGGAGTGCCAGGAAGCTCACAGAACACTGAGCCAGGCATTTTTTCTTTTGAAATCCAGAGCTTACTTTAAAACATGAGATTACTTAAAAGGTAAGTAGAGGCTTGTACGTCAACTGAGAGTATCCTTATGGATATGAGACAGAAGGACAACTTCACATACCTAAACTGAAAAAGTATCTGGCTGTGCATGGAGATCTGTTTTAAAAGCCCCGTAGAACTCCCATGCCCTGCTGGTGGAAGTGTAAATTGGTACAGCCACTTTGGAAAACCATTTGGTAGTATCTACTAAAGCTGAACATATACATGCCCAATGACCCACCTATGGAATTCCACTCCTAGGTACCCAACAGTAATGCATATGCATGTTCACCAAGGGATATAAATGCCAACCTTAAATAATGAGATTCAGAAAATGTGATTAAGTACAGAGTTTATTTGAGCTCAAATCTTGAGGATACCCATCCAGGAAATACAGACTCCAAAAGAATAGATCAGTGTTCCCAAGTGGGGAAGTTAAGGTTTCACTGATATAGGCAAAGACAGAGAAGTTTTACAGGGTTGCAACATTTCCATACAAGGTCAGTACATGTGCTGTAGCAATTTGATCGGTTACAGCTTGCTAAATTCCAAAGACAGCTTTAACATTCAATAAGGAGGGGTAATGGTCTTGAGGAGTCTTACCTCTGGTGCCTTTTGGCCTTTCTTAATCATTTACAGGACAAGAACAAGGAAGAAATTTAATCTACAATTGGAGAAGCTCAAGCTGCAGCTGCATGCGATGTGACTCAGGACACATAGCCACCTTCCTCTCAAGGCTCAAAATAATTTAAAGTTCTAACAGCTGTACGTTTGAATCATTTAGTTTCACATATACAAAATGCTTACACCAGCACTAGTCGTAATATCCCAGACTGGTCACAAGCCAAATGCCCATTCATTGTAGAATGTTTAAGTGGCATGTCATACAATAAGGTACCACACAGAGATGCAAACAGTTGACCTACAACTTATCACAACATGGATGAATCTCACAGACGTAATGTTAAACATAAAAAGAAAAACAAGAGAGTGAAATGAAAAACAAACAACTTACCAGTCTTAGAAGTTCGGATGGTGGCTACTCTTAGGGTGGGGGTGACAGGAAAGTCTTCTGCTGTCCTAGTTGTGTTTCATTTCTTGGTCTGGGCACTGGTTACAGAAGATGCAAAATTTGTGATAAGTTATTACAAAGGGAAAACAACTGTTTTTCTAAGCTCTCACACACTTCTGACACCAAATGTGTGGGTTTTCCACACCAAGCCATTCTCCAATTCTCTGTGAACTCCAACTGGGTGTCCTAGGATTCAACTCTGATGCTAACTAGCCAATTAGCACAAAATCCGCAGGCTAAGGGCTCAGTTCCACAAGACTGCGCCTACTCAAGTCCCAGGTTGTCACTCGTATTTTTGACCAAACAGCTATAAATTGGGGGTTCCCATGATCCCCTTGTCAGGTTTGATAATTTCCTGTAATCACTCACAAATCCTGGGAAACATTGATTTATGTTTACCAATCTATTATAAAAGATATTACAGAAGAAATAGATGAACAGCCAGATGAAGAGGTATATAGGGCCAGGCATGAGGAAGGCATGGGAGCATCCATGCACTCTCCAGGCAAGCCACCTCCCAGCCACCTCCATGTGTTCACTAACCCAGAAACTCTCTGAACTCTATCATTTAGGGTTTCTATGAAGGTTTCACTATGTAGGCATGATTGATTAGATGATTGGCCCTTGTTGGTCAGGAGTAGGGCAGAAAGTTCCAACCCTCTAATCACATGGTTTGTTCCTCTGGCAACCAGCCCCAATCTGGAAGCTACCTAGGGGCTCATGAATGTACAAAAAAATGAACAGGTTTTTTTTTACAAAAAACCCTGTGAGTGTCTTAAAAGTAACTTAGACTTCTGAGATGCTTTGTTTTTCTACCAAGAAAGCATTTGTGAGGAAGAAACGATTTTGCTTTTGAATATTTACCCTACCTTTGATCTGTCACATCTCAGCTTAGATTCACTCTTTAAAAGACGCTACCGAGAGGAAAATCCTCAGGAATATGTTGCTGCCCACGTTTCTTAAGGGGGGGCTACAGCCTTCCAGTTTCCATCTTCTTTTTACTAACCTGTTATGATCCTTGAGCAAAGGCCAATTAAACAATCAGAGGAGACCCAAGAGATTCCTTCCCTCTCCCTGCAAAGACAAACAGTCAAAGAACGGAGAGGACTTCAGGATTTGGGGTGCAAAATTAAAAGGTCAGAGGAGAGGCCAGGAGGTTTCTAAAAGGCTACAGAAACAATAGGTCTATCCGAGGGTGGGCGAGACATCCTGAACCACCCTCCACTCATGGAATTGATGCAGAGGAATTAAAAGAACTGGGAAAATAAAAGGGAACCAGCTGTAAACTGCTCGAGGAATGAATCAGCCTTGGCAATAATTAGCCCACGTACAAGGTGCCATTTCTAGGTGCTCCCAAAGCTCTTTTTTTATTCCCCTCATTTCATTTCTCTCCCCTAAACTCCATCTCCCAATTCAAATCAGTCTCTTTTTAATTGTGAATTCTCCTAGCTGGGGCTCTGAGCCTGGCCCCTGAGGCGGCAGCCAATTTTCATCTAAATGCAGCTTGCTGGTGGGAAGAAACCTGTTAAATGAGCTTTTTCACTGTGCGCCACCGCTGTTGTTCGTTTGTTTCCCTTTGGCTTTTCCCAGTGGATGCTCATTCGCTTTAATTTTTACAGCAACTTGCACGTTCTGGTTTGAATCCACAATTTCTTATCCTTACTGCCTACATAGAAAAACTCTGAAAACTAAAAGTTTCCCTTAAATTGAATGGCAAAAACTGGAACTCACACGAGGCTGTTTATAATGTCTGTTTATCTCACTTTCTGGGAATTGTGCTGTTTTATGGCAGAGATTTAAATGTGTTTATTACAGGATGTTGCTTTAGATAGATGCCCCTGGAGATGTAATGCAATACGCAATATATGCATCGTATTACCTTTCCACAATCCAAAAATGCCCAATTCTGAAGCCCATCTGGGATTATAGAGCTGTAATCAAGAATGCTTCTTCAAGAGTAGAGGTAAAGTTGTTCAGCTGCTAGAGGGATTTGCGTTAAATTTTAGCAATAGTCTTATGGACGTAAGAGTTGTTAAACACGGGTATTTTCTCCCAAAGCCTGTGTTAGGTTGAGACATCAGAGCCATTATTTAACTTAGAGTTCAAATTTAAAGGTCAACTTCTAGCTGCCAATAGGACTCTGACCCTCACATATCAGATCTTTTTCTACTGATAAGATAAGGGGCTACATGGGGAATGTCACTCAACACATGAAGGGAGTCAGCAGATCAGGAAGAGAAGAAAATAAAATATGAGTATTATGGCAAACCTTTGATGTGTCAACTTTGGTGTGTCTGAAGCAGGTGATAAGAACTCCATTCCAGGAACGCTTTTGGTATGGGTTTCATAAATGACTGCGTTTTTGGGAGCTGAGGCTCTTGATAAAACATATCTGCCTCCTGCTTAAAAGACAACAGACAGCTTGTTAGACTTTCCTACATGTTTCATTTGCTTGAACTTTAAAGACCATAAGCTTCGAGCTTAGCTACATAGGCCATGTTGCACAGAGAAGGTGTGATAATTAAACAGAATTTTAGATTATTGATTTTCTATCTTGGCTTCAAATTGGAATCATTCCCTGGGAAGCTTTTAGAAAAAGATTGATAATTATGTCCTATCTTCAGAGAGTTGGATTTAATTGTCTGGAGGTTTCCTTGGATATGAGAATATTTAAAGCTACCAAGTGACTCTAATAGGTAGTGATGGCTAGGAATTCTGCCTTAGAAGAATCCTTTTAAAAAATTTGAAGACCTGTACGTATCATCTATCAAGATATTTTTTAAGTAAACCTTTACAAAGACTTTGATGAAGCCATCCTAAGGTACATTGTATTAATTAGCCATTGCTGTGTAACAAAACATCCAAAACTCAGTGACTTAAAGTAACATATATTTTTTTCTTTCTATAGGTCAGAAGTTTGACTCCATAGATCTGGCCTGGAGCAGCTGATTTTGGCTGCTGTCAACTGGTGAATCAGCTGAAGACTAGCTAGTCAAGATGTAGGAAAATAGACTTCACTCTTTGATGGAAGTAGCTATAATGTGTCAACCTAAAATAATCGAAAGGATTGGAATCTAGTTTAAAGAATGTATTCAAGTGCAAAGTTTGAGGATGTCTGCCTGAAAACACAGATTCCAAAGGATGGAAGTCAGTTGTTCCAAAGGATAGAAGATTGAGATTGTTTATATGAACAAAGTTTAGGGAAGCTTAACAGAATTTCAACATCGCTCTCTGTAAGACTTAATGCATAGTTACAATGATCTGATTAGTTGAGGTGGTCTTTTTCTTTCAGGAAAGGTATATTTAACAATCCACACTGACATTGTAACAGTCCTGGGTCTTTTGCACCATATGGTCTGAGTTAGGTATAGGACAATAAATGAGGAAGTTAATCTATAACAAAGATCAGTGATTGCAAGGGGGAGATATGTATGGTTTCTAGTCTCTCCTAGTTACTTACAGAACAAGAACAATGAGGAAGAGAGTTAATCTCAGAAACAACAGAAGTTACAAGGATATGCTATGTGACTCAGATTGCAGTTATATCTCTCTCAAGGCTTAAAATGTTTTGGGAGTTCCAACAAGTTTTAAACTTTATTTATTTTCACAAATGTCACATTGCAAAGGGCTTGGCTGGGGGTGAGGAAGAGTATTGGGGCCATTTTTGTAATTATCTGCCAAGATACAATGAGCCTACATGATATCACAAAGTCCTTTTCAAGCCTCTGTAATTTGCTGTTGATACCCTTATAAAAAATGAGTTGTGGCTTCCCTTAATGGCTTATTGCAAGGGCCTTAGATAGCAAATGTCTCCTTTGGCTTCTCTTACCCTCAACTTTTAAAAAATATATTACATAAAAAATAGCTGTTCATTTCAGAAAAATCAGAAAGTATGATAAGCACAAAAAAGAAAAGGTATTTTTACCCAACCAAAGATTAACATAGTTCATATCTTTCCAGATTTTTTTTTGAATGTTCATTTTGTTATTTCCCCCCCCCAAAAAAAATGATACCCCAAAAGTACACATTCTGGTACAAATCCTGACTCTACCAGTTATTAGTCCTCTGAACTCAGATAAGTTACTTATCTTCACTGAGTCTGTTTCCATATTTGTAAAAGAATAATAATAATAATAATTAGGCCTAATTCATATAGTATTATGTGGAATAAATGAATTGATGCACATGAAAAATTTTAAATGGTGCTTGTCACATAGTAAATGCTTAATAAATGTTAATGCATATCATTATTATTTAGTTCAAAAAAGAATGTGAATTTTTCCATGTAAGATGGGTCTTTTTCTTTTTTGTGTGTGCCCTCATTCTCAGACAGAAAAAGTGTAGTTTGTTATTTTTTTTATTTTATTTTTTAGAGAGGGAGTCTCACTATGTTGCCCAGGCTCTCCTCAAACTCCTGAGCTCAGGCTATCCTCCCGTGTAGCTGGGATTACAGGCATGCACCACCACACCTGGCCCGTGTAAGATGTTTTTATATCCTTCTTAAATGGAAGCTCCATTGTATTGATATATCAGAATTATTTAAATAATTTCTTCCGTTTTGGACTGAAGTGTTATTTCCAACTTTTAGATATTATGAACATTGCAATAAAACATCCACTTTACCTATATCTGAAGGCCTTTCCCCAATTACTATCTTAGGATAGCTTCTTGGCAATGGAATCGCAGGGTCAAACTGTATGTAAGTTTCTAAGAATTTTGATATTTATTGGCAAATTGGTCCCCATTAGGTTGAACTATTGTAGATTCTACTGGGAAACTATGAATATGCTAAATTCTTCTCTTTTTGTTAAGATAAAAATCAGAAAGAACAGAGAGAGGGGTCACCTGAGGCGAAGAAAGGTGGTCGTTCCTGAGAATTGGTGGGGGCTGAGTGGATGTGCTCCCCTTCACCGCCCCGCCAGCAGACACCTTTTTGACATTATCACTTGCCCCCACAGAATATCTGCTCATCCAGACACAATAAAATCTTGTAAACTGCCCTGAAACTTGGTAAAGGAAGAACAAGACAACACATGAAATGAGTTACATAAAGATCTACAGCTTTTGCCGGGCGCGGTGGCTCACGCCTGTAATCCTAGCACTCTGGGAGGCTGAGGTGGGTGGATAGCTCAAGGTCAGGAGTTCAAAACCAGCCTGAGCAAGAGAAAGACCCCTGTCTCTACTAAAAATAGAAAGAAATTAATTGGCCAACTAAAAATAGATAGAAAAAATGAGCCGGGCATGGTGGCGCATGCCTGTAGTCCCAGCTACTCAGGGGGCTGAGGCA
>CAUYRT010020510.1:0-54846 GCA_963574885.1 Lepilemur ruficaudatus
GCTTTCACCTCGACACCTAATCATTCTAAACTAGGTATAGCTGAAAATTAAACACACACGACTTGAGCAAGAAACATACCCTCTGCCCCCAGTTTCATACACCCACATACTTTAAGTATGAGAAATTATCCAATTGTCTACGGCCATACCACCCTGAACGTGCCCGATCTCGTCTGATCTCAGAAGCTAAGCAGAGTCGGGCCTGGCTAGCACTTAGATGGGAGAAATTATCCAAAGTGTTCATAAGAAAATGACATCAACTGGAAAACAAAAAAACAAAAAAACACCAGGATTGAAGGATTGTTTCTGTCTCTGGGACAACAAATTTGTCAGCCTGAAACTGTCCCATATCTTCTCAATTAATGTCTTAAAAACAACAGAGTTGTTTGCAGTTAAAATTAATGAATGAAATATTACCTGGAAATTTTAGGAAATGTCTAATAAAATTTGAAACCACTCCTCAAAGCAATTTGGTTTTGACAAATGTGGAGGTCAGGAAACTCTCAAACTAACAATTTTATCTGTGAAGAAATGGGGATACCTGCAAATCTCCAATTTTTGGAATCAAATATTTAATGACTCATCTGGAAAAGCAATTGTTTTCCCAATTCTGATACACAGAAAGAATGAAATTCACCCAGAGTGAATCTTTCCCCCTTTCATCCGAGGTCCTGTCAGTTCTATTAAGTAAGTAAGCCAAAGGTAAACTTCCAAGTGCCCACCCTGCAAACGAGTAACTAACTGTAATTTCTGCATGTGGATATATCTGAACATGCATCGGGGTATATTTTATTTCTTGAAGACATCTCACATGTTCCCAACTTCAGGCCACCTCCTCCAGCTGAAACACGTCCCACCTCCATTCCAAACACCCCTGCCCCCAGCTAGTGGCCTGCGGCTGAAATTCCAGGTGTTTGTGAAGGTCCAGTGCAAACCACCTCTTGAATGGCAGGAACTTTTCGCAGCTCAGGCCACCAGATTTGCTGTCCCCTTCTTTGGAATCCTCAAAGCTCTTCCTGTCCACCTCTGTAACGGCACAGTCTGCGCTGCTTAACAGTAAATTCTCCTCTGCTCTGTCCCACCACCTCCATCCCCCAGCACTCTGGAAACTTCTTAAGGGCAAGGATCATCTTGTCCCCCATGACTCTTTTGCAGGACTACCTACACATGGTGCTTTATCCACAGAAGGAATAATAAGTATGTGGATTTAATTTTTCATTCTGGCATAAACTGTTTTTTCTTTTAGTGGCAGAGGAAATACCAACTGCAGAGAAGAAAAACAAAGGTCACAAAAGTAAAGCATAAGCAGGGAAAGGATTCAAACCTTGACATCAAACTACTTGGGTTCTAGGAAGAAGACCAAAAAACGGTCTGCGAGTCTACAAATTTGTACTGAGCCCTCATTATGGGATACACATACATACACACACAATTAGGAAGCCTTGGTGACATGGCACCATAGGCGTCTCTCCCGATAGGCCTGAGCTTTTTATTAGGTTTCTGACCTCAGCAGAGCACCTCCAGGCACGCAGCAATCCCTCAGGACTCCCTGTCCCGTCTCCCCACAGCAGCGCTGCTGAACCTTCACCCCTTACCCAACTCTCTGCCCCAATCCTCACCCACTCCTCCACTGAAGAAACTTGTCCCTCACTGAGAGGACAGAGGCCATCAGGCATGGAGTTCATCGACAGTCACCCTAAACCAGCACCTTAAATCGTCCCTTTCCTTCTTTGTTCAGGAAACTGAGTTCTGCCACCTGTGCTCTGAGTCCCACCCAACCCCCATCTAGATTTGGCTTTATCACCTTACCAGCTCTTTGGTTTCTCCTGTGATTCTTCAACTTCTCGCATAGCACTGTTCCCTCCCTCGACCCATCAGAACGTTCAAATCCCATTCATCCCTTGGGTGTAGGGAAGCAAATACGCTGAGGCCCTCTCCAGTGAATCTCTTACCTCCTCTCCCCAAACCCACTCTTTCTAGCTCCACATCTTGATCTTTCTGCTTAACCTACCTACAATCTGTCTTCCTCTATTTACTGAGCTGTGACCATTAAGTCTACTGTAGACTCTCAATTATGAAATCCTGTGGACATACCCCCCATAGTATCTTGGTCTCAAATGATCACCTTTCCTTCTCTGACACTTTCAACCACTCCCTCTTTGAAAGAGGGTTTTCAGCTGGGAAGAGTCACTCTTAAGCCCAGTGTTCTTATCCCCCTGAAAGTTTCTCAGCTTCTTCTTCACACATGCTCTGGTAATTCACAACGTCCCAATGCAGCAGCCACCACCAACACTCCCCAGTCTAAATATTTCCATCATACTGAGTTACAGATTTCCAGCTCTTTCTGAATGTCACCATGGATGTCTCACTAACAACTTAATATTCAACAAACCCAATGCAGAGCTTATCGTTACCAACCTCAGACATGCTTCCCCCAAGGAACCCCTCACTCTGTTAAATTTCCTTCCAAAACGACCAGTTTTGATCCTGTCATCCTCTGCAAGGAGTCATTCAGCTGTGCCAACCACACACACATCTTCACATCACTTCCTTTCCAAGGGCGCTGCCCATCCTAACCCATCTTCAAGACTCCAGTTTCTCCCCTTCTAATCCACCTCCACCCTGCATCTGAAGTTACCTTTCTTTCAATTTATCTTCTAAATAACATTGTTATTATGTTGTAAAAAAAAAAAAAAAATGGAAAATACCGCAAGCACGAGGACCAACATAAAAAGCATTTCTCACTCTACTCCCAAGATGGCCACTAGTATTTGGCATAATATTTCCCCATCTTCTCTCTCTCTGCAATGCACATAATCCTTAAAACAAAATTGAGACCAAAATGTATATTTAGTATGCTTTTTAAACTGAAAGAGATTCTGCAACCATTTTCCTCACCAAGACCTTCTCAGACATGATTTCTACTAGCGATGCAGTACGCTACGGCATGGCTACAGGATAGTTTATTTAACAGTTCTCAGTAGGGGTTTTAAGTATGTCAGTATTCCAGTATGGAAATCTGGTCATCCATGTCACTGCCAGGCTTACAATCCTTCAACAGTTCCCCACAGCCAACTTGTTACAAACCCCTTTTCTCATTGGGGAAAAAGGCCATTCACAAACCTCACCCATGCGGCTTCACTCCCTCTGTTCCTTCTGCAGCTCTCACATTGTCAACCTCACGCCTCTCACTCCCATGAGCCTTCACTTCTTGGTTCCGCCAGCCCCTCTTGCAGAAGTGCCCAGCGAGGTCATTTCTTAGCGCCCAATGGCGAGCTCTCCCTTCCTCTCCCCAGGCCTTGCCGCCATGATGCCACGGCCCTTTTACAATCAAATATGATCGATTTCTTTGTCTTTCTCCCTACCTAGGCTGAGACTCCCCCAACAGACACGTCGTCTTACTGCACAGCTAAAGACACACAGCAGCCCCCCGCAAATGTGTGTTAAATAAGCAGAAGCAATGGTTTTTCTCATTTGGGCTTGTCACCAGAAAAGGACTTATTGTGTAACATTTATAACAAGAGTTCACATGTACTGAGTGCTAAGTATGTGCCAGGATGTATAAACTAGTTTGATCTTTGGAGTTGCTATTTTACGTGTATTTGGGTAATTATCTGACTGATTTGCCCCCCTGCCCATTGACTATAAACGTCCCAAAGGAACTGCGAGCCTTTTTGCTCACTCTTTTGTTCTCAGTAGCAGATGTGCTATGTGGAACACTGTAGGTGCTAAATAAATATCTCCTGTATAAATGAATAAATGACCCTGTGGTTATTCACATTCAACATCCAGTGTGAGCTCTATCCTGAGAGAGGAGAGTGAAGCATAAGCACTTTGGTTGGGGTTTCGCAACAAAGATTAGAAGCCCAGTGTTCATCAGTATGTTTCAATATTCCATTATAATTTTTCTGATGGTTTTTTGCCTCTCATGAAAGAAGGTACCCATGGCCACATACTAAGCCATGCTTGGGGCTACACACCACATTGCCAGGAGCGGTAGGAAGCATTTAGCTTTTGAAGGACTCCAGTGTGAATAGCCCTGCAAAGCCCCCTTGAAACAACAAAGGCTGACTTTGAAACATTAGTCCATCGGTTCCTCTTGGCTTTATAAATGAAACCTATTTCGAAAAATGGGTCTGCACAATGAGTTTTAGTATCAAAATTACCTTGTCGATATTTGGGAAACTTCAACAGTGCTATGTTGCTAGTCCCTTTTAAAACTACCAAAAAAATTATAATCCTTAATTTTTCCTTTCATATAGAAGGTTCATGAGAAATTAAATTTTCATATGCTGTATCTGGGACCTAAGACAGATGGTCAAACAAAATTAAGTCACTCTTTCCCTTCCCAACTGAGTTAGGGCTCCAAATGTGACCAGGTGTTATCAGATAGGATGGGGGGGGGAAGGCCATATATCTTTGCTTCTGATTTGCGGGATGATGAAAAGCATCCTCCTTTTCTTCCTCAGCAGTGGACTCTTTCAACTCCCAATTTTGTTTTCATGAGAGGTACAAGGTAGATCAGACATCCCAACGGCGAAAAAAAATAGTTCACTCCAGCTTTCGTTCTGAGAACGGTCAGATCAAAAGAATTTTTCTGAAGGCGAAACAGGTGGGTTTTTTCCCCTTTATACTGACAAGTGAAACAAACATGTACTTTGTACTTTCAGTGAACACGGAACAAGTGGACAGCACCGAGCTTCCCCGTGCTTAGTCAATATTCATACCTGCAAAGGATTCCAGTGCTGCCAAGGAAACAGGCGTCTGGAACCAGCGACTTAAAACTGGGGCAGAGGGAACAGGATCTCAACAGCAGTGTTTCAAACAACTTGTGCAGAGCAGCGTGCGAGCGTGGAGGCGATGCAACGCAGCACTCAGAAACATTTAACCTCAGACGCGCGTCTCCGCGCACAGACGCACACCCACAGCCTCACACTCACACCTCCGCAACCTCAGGCACGTCCTCGACCCCATTCCTCTCAGAAACCAGCTCTTTGGAGATGCGAGAGCTACGACTTTTATTCAAGTTCAGCATATGCATAAATTGGACCATAAAATAAAAGTGGTAGTGGTGGGTTCCCAGGAGAGGTTAAAAAATAAATGTATAAATAAACTATAGGGTGATGAAAAGCAGTAAAGCACATTTTATACCAAGTATCACCTGAAGAGAATTACTTACTGGCAAGAATAAAGAGAGATAATCGGTTATAAATATGTGGCAAGCCTAAATACCCTCGCTTGTTCTCTCTAACCCCGCTTTTTCTCACAGGAAAATGTCCTCAATGTCGTCTCCTTTTTTTATCCCAATCCATCTCAGAATCTTCTTAAAACCTGTGCCTTGTTTAGAGAACGTGCCTTCTCATCCAAACAGCCTTCGCCACCACCTCTTGAAATCCCACCTTTCCTATGAAGTGTCCCCTTTATTTGGAAGAAAGGTGGTGATTATTGCCCCAACTCCCACCGTGCAAGCACGTAACTGCCCAGACAGCACTGCCATCCCTGCCACATCCCTTATTTTCAATGTCAGTGCTGCACATGCTTTCTGCTGTTTAGAACGCTCCCTGCGGGCTCATGCTCTTTAAACATTTATCTTCACCAATATTGAAAGGCTTGAATTTCATATCTTAGGAGAACGGATATTTTCTGACTGATAATCCAAAACTCCCCTATAGCCCTTTCACCTGCAAGTGTTAAGAATAATTTTATCATCTCTTCTTCCAGCTCCCCAAAGAATCCTCTAATACTGACAAACAAATCTGCTTGTCATTTGTGGCAGCTACAGCTAATTGTTTTCCAAAAGTAGTGCTCTTCTTTCCCTGGTACAGAATGACTGGCTGTTCCCACCCCCTTGCATTTTGGTTGGGGAGCTGGGGCGGGCAATTAGCTCTCACTAGCGCAACGTGAAGAGAAAGGATGTGTCTCACTTTGGGGCCAGAGCGGTTGAGCAGGCGTGGCTTCCACACCTTCTATGTCTCCTTCCACACCAGCTGGGTGTTGGCTCCTAAAAGAAGATGGCAGAATCTCCATGGGCCTAAGTCCCTCCTCCACCACCAACCAGAACAACCTTGAACTGAACAAGTGAACAAGAAATACACCTCTACTGTGTTTCCCTCATTATACATTTTGGGTCTATCTGTTACAGCTGTTAGGCTATTGTAACTAAGCCACCTTCTCCTATTTACTCATTTCTACTCTCCCTATCTCTTGAGGCCATCTCAATAGCTCTATGTTTCTTAGATCATTCTGTGTCCTCCTTGTCCTTCAAATCTCTGATCAAATCCATCCCTTTAAGAAAAACTTCCATTCAAAACCATCCTCTTGACACTTCCATCTTGTTTATATTACATTAGCTTGCATTTGGTTACATCACTCAATCGGTACCTCGATAAATATTTATTCACAACTCTTACATCAGATGCAAAGTTATTTCACCAACCTGATGACATGATATTGGAGGAGAGAGGTTTTTGCAGTTTGCTTCCCTTCCTGCGTCGTACACCAGTAGGTACCAGAGTTTATATGAAATGGCCAGCAGGATTTAATGAGCTTGTTTACAAGATTGTCCTCAACACCACATAAGTAGGGGACATCCCCCACGGAGAAGCTATCCTCCTAAAAATAGGGATCTTGCCTGCCGTGGGTGAAAAGAGCAGGGGTTTGCAGTCCAGTGGCCATGGGTTCAAATCCCATCCACCAGCTGGGGTTATACAAGCTTTCTACAAGGTCCTTAAATTTTCTAAGCTCCCGTTTCCTCAGCTATAAACAGGGTAAGAGTAATGCTTGTGGGATTTCTGTCCATCAGTTGATGAAGAGATGTGAGGAAACCCCTTTTACCTTTACGGCATCATAATATAACATTCAAAGGAGTCGGAGCTCAGAAAGTCCTTTTGCAAAGAAAGAAGAGCTTCCTATCTCCTCCAAATGCAATTCCCTAATGCTTTATTTCCTCTTCAAAATTCCTTTTTTCAGAGGACATAAAGGACAGCCACATGACTTTCCACTAGTGATTATCAAATAACGTGCTAGTGAACGGAAAGTAAGTGCTCAAGCTACTACCCTGGGCCAGCTTTTCCAGATCTCACTAGCCCTAAAGCTGAAAAAGACAGACCATAATAGTAGTAACATTTATTGGTGTTTTAGTACATTACACCTTGGTCATAACCCTATGGGGAAGTATTATTTTCTCCTCTGGTTACAGGTGCAGATTCTCAGAGAAGTTTATTATCTTATTCAAAATCACACAGCACTTGCACACCTGGACTCTGAAGCTAGTCTGTGTGATACCAGATGGTATGCTCTTACCTACCACCCCAGTGCGTGTTAACATACCTGTGCCTTTCCAGAGCACAACTAACACATATAGCATCTCCAAATTTTTGCACTAGGCACTTGGTCCTGGAATTTCCCCCAAAATTCATCTAGACATTGTCCAATTTATGTCATGAGGGGGAGGGCAAGAGATTGTCTATAAGTCTCTACTTCAGTAGAGTGAAACTCAAATAGTACATTTTCTTTCACTTATTCTCCCTAGAATTTTGGTATGAGCCATTGTGAAGAACACCTCCACCCCGTCCTCAGCAACGATGAACTATAACCATCATGCACCAGGGGGGGGCAAAAGAGGTGCCACATCCACTTTCACTAAATGTCGTTCACAAAAAAGAGTACCGAATTCTACCTATCAGTTTCTTTCTTTCTTTTCTAACTAGAGACTTAAAAGCCAAATAAAGCAGTAACTGGGAGCTTAAAAAACATGTAAAATACCATATAATCAAGATTGCTTAAATGTATAAAACTGTCAAGCAGATTATCCTTTATGCAATTCAAATGAGCCTTTGGGAGACAGAATTAACTGAGGGCAAACAAGAGCTTAACTTTAAAAGACAAAGAGTTGGCTTATATCAAGTTGACACTTCCAGATAAGATACTGCATTATACCAGGTTATACTTGCAGTAATAATTTTTGATTGGCATATCATTTGCCACTAACTACTGCTTGGCTTCCACTGAGCACAAGAAACATACTATAAACTGTTATGAAAGATGTCTTTGTATTGTTCAATATTTACAGGGCGCGTTATTTTATAAATGCTCTTGCTGGCTGAAGTTTAAAAAAAAAAAAGCATTAAAACATTTCAGATCAAAATGATCCCCTTTGCCTTACAAAAGAAGTACTTTCTAAAGACAGGTGACAATTCTGTTCAGAAATTTTCACACCAAGGCTAAGTGAATGTGCAGCGGCAAAAACAGAATTGCTTTGTTCAGCTGCACAAACAGATTTCTACATCGCCTCTATTTGCGTATTCCTGAATATCCTCTTTCAGATCCCACTTTTATGGGAAGCAAAATCAATTTTCTTTTGGACAAAAAAGTGAGATCTGGTCTAATGATTTTAATCTTTTAAATAAACATGAACTGAACTTGGAGCACAAGCTTTTCCCTTAAGAAAAGATCTTTGTTGCTCAGAAAGATCTCTTTCAACCTATGAACAGTTAGTGCCAGTGACAGTCTAACCTGAAAAAAGATTGGAAAATACAAGAAATAGCAAATGGTTTTTTTTAGAAAGACACACACACAAAAAAAACCCTGCCATCAAATTATCTTGCCCCAAATGCAGACTGGTGTTAAGTTTGATTTTTGAAGCAAATTAGTTTCCCAATTCAATTTTAAACAAATAGAAAATGAGAAACAGAGAACCATAACATAAAACTTTTATTGCTACTTTGCTAAAAAAAAAGCACACTCATGTTTATGAAATAGAGTCTCCCCCAGCCTCAAAAGGGGAATTATTCCAAAAATCGGCAATACTTCAGGATCTTCACAAACACAGGCCCAGGGTAGCCTTTCCAGGCCTGCTTCAGCCCTGCTAATAGTTATTGTTTGTACAACTGTAACTAAGTACATTACCAACCAGTTGTTCAATCTATATAAATTTAAGAAACACACATTGCCAAGGAGTGACTCATATATCAGTCTATTATATGCTACAGGGCTGACTGTATTAAACAAATCATTCTGCCTACAGCTGAAGAATAGGAGCTATATACAGAGCAGAGGTTATTGTCTAATTTAAATCTTGGCTTGCTTCCCAGTGCTGTACAAGATTCCAATTTGTGGAAATGTTGCTCTTTGCTACTGCCAGAAAGGCTGCAGAAAATGGTATTGGGAGCCTTCCAGAAATATGTCTGCAAAATGCCAATCAACAAGTCACTAAAGATTAACAGTATGACTGTACCAAATTAATTTAAATTATAGAAACATATGGCTAGGATGTTTGCTTTGCACTTAAGACAACACCTACCTCACGAAGAACTAAGGTTTGTTCCACAGAATAAAATAATATCCCAACATTCAGATTACTGCAAAATGTGAACAGCAACTAATAAATCGGGAACTAGATGTCCTTGCAGAGCCGATCTTTCCGAATGTTTAGGGGCTTATCTTTAATATATTCAAAACATGTGGGAGAGTATTTTTTTGTAACAAGGTATTTTTCTCCCACAAAGTATAAAGAAAAAGAAATCAACATTATTCAGCAACTGAAAACAATTTGCTCTGTAATGTGAAGAAAACTCTAGCTTTATTGAGATTTGCCGTAGAACCCAGAGGATGATGTGATCCATTGCACATTATTCCCCATTAGAAAATATGATATTGGGCTAAGAATTTAATATACGGCCAAGAAAAGTTCACCAATTATATGACCAAATCATGAAAATCAAAAGACAACACAATTTATACCCCGCCAGCTGCTCTCAATGTATATTATATTCACGCTGCCTCCCCATTATTTTCACGAGACTCTTTAATATATACAATCATGCCATCAACCAAAAGGGGGGAAAATCAATGGCACTTCAGGCCGTAGTTACACATTAGTGTACACTGTATTTCAGCTGAATAGGAAGGGAACTGTTTTATGTTTCTCTCCACCGCTTTTCTATTATTGCCTAGCTAATGGAAATACATCAAACAAATGTTCTACAAGAGCAATAAATATTAAAGTTGACCTATCCATCTGGGAGAAATGAGAACAATACTGCTCACTTTTAGCCCAAATATGACACTGATAAATGAAGCGATGAGATTCCATCACACTTCCAACAACCTGGGCTGGGAGCCCCCGCGTGATCTTGGTACCAGCAATTTTCTTCATTCATCTTCATTAGGCAGTCACTTGACCTGCCTCCCAACATCCCTGTCAAATCAGAGACTAGGTGGGGGGCGGGGAGGGGTTGTACTTTCTGACAACGTAGCCTAAGTGTGCTCTTCGTGTTTAAAAAAAAAAAAGCCAGAAGAAGGCCTCGATGAGCCTGAAAGCGGGTGCAAAAAAAGTCCTCTGGAAACAAAGAGACAGACATCCGCCGTTACTTACGATGAACGGGGAAGCCACAGGACAGACCGGTCCACGCAGCACCCTGCTCGGCGGCCAGTGCATCGCCACGGCCGCAGGGAAGGCCCCGGAGCGCGCCGACAAGCACCCCCTGAGCCATCAAAAGACAATTACGTATTCAAATGAAGGATGTACACAGGGCCTTATCACAGATGTAGAAATGCTTTCCATTTCCTCCCTCAATCACAGTTTCAAGTGAGCTGGAACAAGAAAGGAGGACATTCTCACCCTAACACAATGAGCGAGTTTCATCACATTAGCAGTTTTACATTACAGTCCCATTATTTCCTATTTCAACGGCATAATAAGAGAGGTGCTGATTTGATTATTCCGTAATAGTGAAAATGAATACCAATGCAATATAAAATTGCTATTATAACACAAAGCTACTAATATGATTCACAAGACCCCCTGGAAATTAGGTTTTATAACTACGATCACAGGGGAAAAATTAGAAAGCCGGTAAGCAACAGAAGGGAATTAGGTGCTCCACACTGGAGTCGTAGCGATGCAGACAGCTGCTCAAATGAAGCCAGGCGGCATTTCCTTCAAAACGACGTGCAAAACCCAGTCCTTGCAAATTGCGGGAGACGTATTCCTTTTGTTTTTCTTCATAGCAAGTGTTCCAGATACTCATAATGTTAACTAAAGCCGTGTTTGAGTACAGTATTAATGCAAAGTTTTCTGATTTAAAAAAAAAAGCAACATAAATGAGATGATGCTAGGGAAAACACGAAGCAGCTATCACTTCTAGAATCAGATTTTTAGAACCAGACTGATTCTCTAAAAATTCACAAAAAACAAAACAAGTAAAATTGACTGAGAATTTTGGTCAGAGGACCTCTTTATCCCTGTCTCTCACCCCAAATAACAAGGATGCTAAAGCTCATTGTGATTACTCCTAAACCACTCTCCTATCCTTAGTGGTCTGGAAGGATCTAAGACCCACCTTGATAGAATAGTGCACCTCTCAATTCCATGGTTCTACCAAGCTGAAAATATGTCCTCCCTATGGCTTCAAATACATACCTGCCTGGACAGGTAGAGGGTGAGCAGAGAAGCTGCTAAACAGCACTCCTGCCACCCTCAATACAGGGAAAGGATGCAAAGCCCTTCTCAAAAGCTCTAAGGCAGTTCTCCATCAGGTTCTGAAAGTGTACCACCTAAGATAAGCACAAAACCATGACCAGCATCAATCTTTGGCCTGCACACAAGAGCCACTGGCTGCAAAGTGACAACCATGAATTGCTGCTTCTGACCCAATGTGACAAGGGATCCACTTATGTTGGCCAGAAGTTTTCCATCTGCAGAGACAGGGTGCTCTAGTACTGGAAATGGGAATGCTTATCGTGGTTTTCTTCTCAAATAAGAGAGATGATGCTATATTTAAGAGATTTTAAAAACCTACTAATGTTTAGCCAGCCAAGGAAGCCAGTCACAGCACATCAAATTTTACCTGACATCTGTACATTGGGTTTGAACATTTCAGTTATTGGATGAGGCAGAAACTAGGACGCAAACAAAAACCAAGGAATACATAAATAAAACAGGCACATCCCATACACATCACCTCCTCAGCCTTAATTCCTTGAATAGATTTTTTTTTTCTTTTTTCTTTCTTTCTTTTTTTTTTTGAGACAGAGTCTCGTTCTGTTGCCCGTGGCATCCGCCTAGCTCACAGCAACCTCAAACTCCTGGGCTCAAGCCATCTTCCTGCCTCAGTCTCCCCAGTAGCTGGGACTACAGGCATGTGCCACACCCAGCTAATTTTTTCTATTTTTAGTAGAGATGGGGTCTCATTCTTGCTCAGTCTAGTCTCAAACTCGTGAGCTCAAGTAATCCTCCTGCCTTGGCCTCCCAGAATGCTAGGATTACAAGTGCAAGCCACCATGCCCAGCCTCTCCTCTCCTTGCAAAGACTTCTAATCAATAAACATCCTACAAATTGAAGAGTATGGGTTACCACCTCATCAGCATTCAATCCTATGGACTAATAATACCCAATGGTGATGTTTCACAAGGATTTCTGGAGAACATTAAAATGCTGCCACGTTTCTCAAGCTGGGTACCACAGGAGTATCGCCAAGACTTGTGAAGGTGGAAACCTATAATCCTACTAGATACCAAGGGCTGATCTCCAAAACCTTTCCACTACTGTCACTGCATTTTGTTTTCTCATTTCCTTTTTAGAATAATGCATGCATATGCCATTGTATCTTAATAATGACAGTATTTATTGCGCACCTTCTGTATGCTGGGCAGTATGCTGATCATTCCCCATTAGTCATCTCATTCATCCTTCACAACCTCATGGGGGAGAAACTATCATATTTCATAAAATCTAAGACACAATTGATTGTAAGATATAATCCAACTACACACGTTAAAATGTGAAAAAATGTGTGCCTTAGTCAATAAAATACTCACTTATTATTACCATCCCCATTTACAGCTAAGCAAGCAAAGCTCGAGAGGTTAAGCCACTTAACCTCTTGTCCACAGTCATGAACATGAAGGCCTGGACTCAAATTAAGAACTGTTTGATTCTGAAATCTTAAATTCTAAATAAGTAGCCTCCAATTATTTTTCATTGCACACCTCTACTAAAGATGTTCATATAAATAATAATAAACACTTGCATATCATTTACCATGTGCCAGGCACAGTGCATAGCACTTTCCATATACTAACTCATTAATTCCTCACAACCACCTATGAATCAGATATAATGACTATACCCATTCTACAGAAGAACAAACTGAAGACCTTGGCCAAGGCCGATGGTGACGCAGACAAGTGCACCCCAAGATCTATGCTGCAACCAGCAGTCCCCAACCTTTTTGGGCACCAAGGACTGGTTTCATGGAAGACAATTTTTCTGCGGACCTAGGGGGTGGGGAGGCGGAGCTCAGGTGGAGATACGAACGATGGGGAACAGTTGTAAATGCAGATGAAGCTTCACTCACTCACCTCCTGCTGTGTGGCCCCGCGTTCCTAAGTTTCATGGAAGACAATTTTTCCACAGATGGGGTGGGGACAGGGCAACATGGCGGAGCTCTGTGGCCACGGACTAATATAGGTCCAAAGCCCGGGGGTGGGGACCACAGCTTTAAGCCAATGTAGTATCTCTAAAACTATGGGCATCCACCTCCAACATAGGCAGGTTTATTTATTTATAAACTATATATACACAATTACCACCATCCTGATATATTATGCATATTTCAAAACATACCAAAAATTATAATAAAAAACATGACAGAAAACAGAATTACTAGTATTTTCTTCTCCAGCCCTAATTAATGCTCACTCTCTGAGCTATGTGGACTGTACTGCCCTAAGCCACTAATTTAAACAGATAGCTTTTAACAACCTTCCCTGTCTAGAATGATCTATAAGAGACAACCATGCCAACAACCAAGGTTCCCTCTGTCTTCCTTCCTGAAGTAGAAAATACGGACTCTTCTTACCATGCTGCAATTACCTGAGGGAAGCAAGCAACAGAAAAGGGAAGGAGGGAATCAGTTTCCTCTAATTTAAATACCCACCAAATAAAACTTGAGCCATGCCAACAAGGAAGAAAGTGGCCATATTTTCCCAGGTAGCTTAGCAATACATGGCTTTCTGACATACTGCAACTCCATTTTTTTCCCCTAAAAATTCTTCTAAGCCTACAATAAGACAAACAGTTAAGCATTTACTGCGTACCTACTATTTGTCAGGCTGTGTGAAGCACCAGGAACACAGAAACATTCAGGAACAAGATTTCAAAGTAGAAAAACAGGAGAAAAATCCAACATGTATGGGAAAAGCCTGACTCTTCCATACAGCAAGTTTAGCTTCCATTTCTAAGATGTCTACCTTCATGTGTCAGCCAGAAAACCAGCTTCCAGCAAGATGGACAAGAGTAAGTATTATGCAGGTCAAACCTGCAAGACTGGGTCTTCAAAAAAAGGAAATAATTTTCAGTGAAAATGCAAAAGTCTATTTTCAACAAAAAGCACACATTGAGAAAATATTTCAATAACAAAGAAGGAAAATGACCATTGATCCATGTAGCCATGTATAATAAAAAGCAGTTAAGGTTCTTAAGAAAATCTTTAGTATTGAAGTTCAACCAAATAAATTAATTACCTTGTCATCAAAAGGCAGAATTCCAGAAAGTTCTCCCAAATACAACACTTAACAAAACTAAGAAAAGAGGAAGTATTTTTCAATATACAATTTTTTTTCTGAGAGACCAACCTTAGCATTCCATGATAACCTAAAGAAGAATGAACCTTGGTAATTCAGTTGCTAGAAATTCTAAAACACTGTCAAATAATATTGCTTCTTGTATTAAGTATAATATCGGCATATTGGTATAATCCTAATCCTAACAATAACAATAACAATGCATATTACTTTAAATGAGAGGCCAGAAAACTTTTTCTTAAAAGACCAGGTAGTAAGTATTTTAGGCTCAAGGGGCCACAGTTGTCTCTGTGGCAACTACTTAACTCTACCTGACACAGCATGAAAGCCACAAAGAAGACAGACAATGCAGAAACAAATGAGTATGACTGTGTTCCAGTAAAACTTTATTTACAAAAACAGACAACCATAATTTGCTGATCCTTAGTTTAAATTATTGTCTGTATCTATTTTGTTTAACGATGATGCTCCTTAGGGTCTTTCCACCATAAAAATTATTTTGTTCATTAAATAAATTTGGGCTGGGACGCGGTGGCTCACGCCTGTAATCCTACCACTCTGGGAGGCCGAGGCGGGCGGATCGCTCAAGGTCAGGAGTTCAAAACCAGCCTGAGCAAGAGTGAGACCCCGTCTCTTCTAAAAATAGAAAGCAATTAATTGGCCAACTAAAATTATATAGAAAAAAATTAGCCGGGCATGGTGGTACATGCCTGTAGTCCCAGCTACTCGGGAGGCTGAGGTAGAAGGATCACTTGAGCCCAGGAGTTTGAGGTTGCTGTGAGCTAGGCTGATGCCACGGCACTGTAGCCCAGGCAACAAAGTGAGACTCTGTTTCAAAAAAAAAAAAGAAAAGAAATTTGGAAAGTATTAAAATGAAGTATGAAGAAAGAGCCTTGGGCTATGAAGTCAAACAAGACCTGGGTCCAGGACAGCTATGTGACTCTGGGCAAGTGGCCTACCATCTCTTGGTGTCAGTTTCCTCACTGGTAAAATCAAGATGATGACAGTCCTGACCTCACAGGGTCACTCAGTGTGAGGACCAGACAAGGGAATATGCATACAGCACTTAGCATAGTTATAACCCTACACCCCTACATCACAAAGATTTCTATCAACTTTCTTCTAGTTTATCCTTAGTGATATTATAAGAAACACCCAGCACAATGCCAGCATAAATAGGTACTCACATTGAGCGAATGAAAGAATGAGAGGACGGGGGAGATGGCAAAATTTTACCTTAGTTTTCAAATTAAAGTACAACCTGAATCTTCTAATGTTTTACAAAAGAGAAAGGCAACAGGAAGTAATAGTTAATATTTAAACTGTATTGAGAGGTTTTCTAGAGAAAATTCTATATAATTTGTTTTTATCCAACTCCCAAAAAACGAGAAATAACATTGTTTTAAAAAGAGCTGTTATTTTAAAACATTATTTGAAGCAAAGGATGTGTTTATGGTAACAATACACACATTGTAAATTCACCAGTTTCAATACTATAAAACAGTACTCCAAGAACAAATGTGTTACATAATTTATTTTTTTCCTCTGCTCCAATATGATGTGAAGTCACATAATTTAAGTGAGTACATTATGTCAGATAATTTAAATAAATACATTAAATAAATATATCACTCCAAAGCCTGCTTTATTGTTGTTTTTAAAACCAAATAGTCATATTCTGGAATTTGTTCTCCAACAGAATCATCACTTTCACATTCACTACAGCATGAGATGAGATATTTAATAAATAATAGGTCACGATAATCCAGGGATTAAGTAGTTTCTTTTAGCGAAATTGAACATGAGGGCAGCATATGCCAACTGTTCCTGGTCGTGCAACAATTTCTGTTGGCGCGAGAGGATGAAACAAGCTTCACGTATTCCCCTAAGAAGCTCACGCTCTAAAATGAAGAGCAGTGAGAAATGTCTATCTGCACACAAGGCCACACGGACACACGTTCGTTAGAGAGCACAGTCGTGTCTACGCTCTCTCCTGCCTACATGACAACATTTCAAAGCAGAGATGAGATCTGAAGAATGGAAGAAATGTGGCTTGTTTCACCGATGGGGTAAAGGAGGCTCTTAGAGACCTGTGTGATGGACCAGGGAAGGATCAGTGACAGACAGAAAAGCAAGGCAAGGGACTCGATCTAGGGAGGTGGAGAGTGGAGACGGAAGAAGTCCCATGGACCCCAGTCCCTGGAGACGTATTTGAAGAAGCAGCTCTTTCATAGAAGCAGGATCAGAAGACCAGAGAAGGAGAGAACTGCGTGGGAACGGACAGGCCCAGCTAGGACACCCCAGACCTTCCTGTCTCACTACTCTCTTGTTAGTCATCAATGCAGTTGAGAACCAAAGCAATCGAATTGAATCACTGAGTGATTTATGTGTGCCACCAATAGTTCTGATTTTATTAACCTCTCATTCCAATAAAAATAATCATCTGGTTAATCCATTTCTGCAGAGGGATTACTTGTTTGCTTGTTTCTTTAGCTATAATAAACTCCAAATGCCAGTCTCCAAACTAAGCATTAAACAAATTGATTGACAATTTGGAAGCATAGGAATAATTACAGATTATGTTAGACAATATAACTAGATTGGGTTTTCATGAAGCTGATGCCTGGATTTGCCACAGAAATCACTAACTGCTCTGGCTTCCAGAACATGGCCTCGTGGATACGCCCCAAGTTCCAGAGACTACAAAACAGTCAAAACCACATTCAACTAGCTAATCCCTTTATATCACAGTAAGAATTAAGAATCTCTAGGAAAGTCCCAATTTTTATCTAAACATATAGGAAAACTTAATGATGAATTTTATTAACTGAGCCCTGAATTGATACTCCTGGTCACAATTACAATCACTGTGGGAGAAGAGGCTCAATGTTAAACTCTAAGCTCTTTCAGATATATCTGAGAGTTTGGGGAGCAATACAAGTAAAACTCTTTGCACACTAACAACAATGTACAAAGAGCCTCTCGGTTTCTTTCAAGTCTCACTACGCTGGTGCGTGAAACAAAGCAAAATGCTCACGCTCCCTTACACACATGTCCCAAGGTCTCACTGACAAAAGGCAGATAAAAAGGAACATTTTCCTCCAACTGGTGGAAGTAAGTCCAAGGTGAAGAACGAGGACAGACCAAGACAGTAAACTCATAGATGAGAAGTCAAAACACACAGTCAACCAACACCTTCATCTCAACCCGGCCCACCAAGTAACATATCAGACTGGATTGGAGACAGACCGGAGACATTTCGAAGGGACTGGTGTGCACAGCGCGAGAGCCTGGTGGAGTCTTGGTCCTTCTTTTCACAAAGGGGAGTTTCTGGGCAGTGACATAGCCACAGAGTCGTGGGAGCCATCCTCCTACCGTAAGCTGTTCATCACCACAAGCATGCTCTGATACAGGTTCACAAAGTAATCAGGACTCTTTAGAGGATGCAGGCAAGACGCAGGGAGGGGGACTCTTACACTGGTGGGTGGCAAGGGATGGGGAACGATTGGGGAGGCCTCCAGCAACGAGATATCACCTATAATTACTTTAAAGATGAAAACAAACGATTAAATCACATATTAACATTCTCCTCCTTAAAACTCTGACTCTCCTTAGAATGTCCTTCTAAATCCACTTCATCTAAGAAGCGCTAGCATTTATAATGTAGTATTGTTTGTGTCAAATTCTCAAAAGAGGTTATCGTGGAGGCTAATGGATTTAAGTAAGCTGGAAACCCTGATTAGTCACCCACAGAGATCTGAATTCTGCTCAAACAGTACAAAGCTACCAACAAAGCGGTTATCGACTCTCAGAGCGATGAGACCCACAGAGTTCACACTTAATGTTAAGATGTGTGGCACTTCTCTTCTCCAACTGGGGCACATGTGCACCTAGGATATATATTTTAAAAGCTGCCAAAGCCACAAAATGAATTTGATCGTTTCCCAGATTATCGATTTATTCAAAGAATGGGGGGAAGAGACCACCCCTGTGGTACACCACTCTTGTACCACAGCAAACAAGGAAATCTTATGTAAAAGAAGTCATCAAAATCTTCACGTTAAAAAATAAAACTAGAAGCCTTAAAGAATTGCTGCCGGCTAGGTCACTTCAAAAAGTATCAGTTCTCTGCCTTTTTGTCATCTGGGGTGATGAAGTTTAGAAAGGCAAACCTTGAAAGAGTCACTGAAGTCTTCGTTTCAACATACATGCTCAATTGCTTACACATAGTTCAGTAAACAAAATAAGCCACAAATGAGCAATATTACTTCCAAAAACTTCTTTTAAGGAAAATGATACAAACTTGATTATTTGCATATTAATGGAGCAAAGGAATAGCATGAATAATCCAAGATACCAGGTAGTCCGGAAGTCATGTACTGAGAAATGAAATACATTAGATGATTCTTATAGCGCATCTGTAATCTTAATTACATTTTACTAGGGCATTTCTAGGTTACATTATTTGAAAGTAAATAATAGCTTCAAATCATGGTAGACAGCAGAAGAATTCCCAGAAAGAAATGAAGGTAAATCAGAAGGCTGAACTATATCACAATAAAGCTGTGACATTTGCATAACTATAACAGTATTATGAATGAACCTGAGGTTTGTTACTGAGTATGTTTAATATTTGATCAAAAATATTGAGCACTTTCGACTAAACACTATACGCAAAGAAATATGCTACCATAGCAAGACTCCTATAAGTTTCCATTATATAAGAAAATGTTCCCTTTGACTTAATTAGAAAGTTAATTAATCATCCAAATATCCAGAGACATTATTAAGAAGGTTGATATGGAGGAAACGTATAACACAGATGCATCCTGGGTGGAAGTGTAAATTAGTACAACCACCAAGGAAAACAACATTAAGCATACACCCAAAAACCCACGAGTTCCCCTTCTTAGTAAAGACATGAGACTCTTGCACTGTGTAGCAGAGTACACACACAAGGATGTTTGCAGGAACGCTGTTCATAATAGCAAAATGTTGGTAACAAATCAAATACCCGGAAGTAGTGTATTCATTCCATGGAATACTATGTAGCAGTGAAAACACAGACATGTATCAATTTAGATGAATATTGCAAAAATAATATTAAAGGGGAAAAAAGCAAGTCAGAAAAGAATACGTACAAAATAATTCTACTTACAAAGAGATCAGAAATATGTAAAACTAAATAACATATTGTTGAAGGATAAATACATTTATACATATAAAACAATTCAGAGACATAAAATGCAATAAAAGAGTGCACAAGCCCAAATCCCTAGTATATGGACAATCAAAAGATGATTGTTTTTATAAAGTATTTCAAAAAGGAATGTTAGATTATTTCCAGAAATCCTGGTTATGTTCCTTCAACCCAGGATAATAAAGTTCAGGAAGGTTCTATTTTGTGTGTCTTTCTTCTAAGCTATAAATATGAATAAATACTTCTTTGGAATTATCTCTATATAACTGCACTGGAAGCTAATGTTGCAAGTAAAGCTATTTATATAGCTTCATCCCTGGTTTGAATGCTTATCATCGCAGCTTCATTACAAAGAACATCTAAAAGATTTTTTTTCTAAGCTAAAAAAAACAGTACTATAATAAGGTATCTTACATTCGTGGGTAAAAATACTCCTTTTAGAGAACATAATATAATTAGTTTCTATTCCAAGTCTGTCAGTGTGCACTGTTAACCTCTGACAACTATACACGAACCTTTTAATTAGCGTGTTATCTTTGGTGCAATTAATAACTTGTACTTCATGTTATAGGCAAATTAAAGTTTTCCCACTAAAACCAAGTTCTTCACTGTAGTTCTAAAAGTATTTTGCCATTTAAGTGAAATTTTAACATTCAGACCTCTTGCTCCCAAAACACATAAGCGATTTTTTTTTACAAAGCTAGACAGCTTTTCACTATCAACGTTCTTTCAAATATTTTACCTAAGACAGAGAATCTCATATTAAATTCAATTTCACACTTGCCAATCACACACACCCACTCACAATTCCTCCAGATGATGCAATGTGGCCTAATGTGTCTATGTGTGCATGTACGTGTGCACACACAAACACACATAATGTTTAAATACATACAAACATGTTAATAGCTTGGTATTGGTTAAAAAACAGACTTTCAGCATACCAACTTATTACACATTAAACATAATGACTGATATTATAAGTCTACTAACGTAATTGACCTTTAGATTGGAATTATCAAGTCCAAAGTCTAAGATCCATAGCAGTGGCTCTCAAGTTGGTACAATAATATATAATGACGAGTCACGGTATTTGGAAGATGATTCTAAAAGGGCTTCCAGTCCTACCCTCCCAGAGACCAGCTATTTGCTGCTGCTCATGGTAAGAAAGGAATTTCTAAGTCTAAGATCAGCTATATCCCTCCAGTTCCTAGAATCCTGCCCCCTCCCCTTGCACCTCAAAAAATATGTGTTGCATTTCCGAGGGAAAGAACAAAGATATAAGCCTTGGTAAACAAACAAACAACAACAAAAAAAACAAACTGATGTCACTTACAAGATAAAAGGCAAGGTGTTTTATTTGTTTTTCCCTTTTCTCTTACGACAAGCATGGGTAATCTCAAAATATTTGTGGCAATAAAGTGATCACAATAAAGTGATAGATGAGACACAAAGATTAAAGAAGAGAAAGGAATAAAAGTAATACTTAGGATCAGGGCCTTAAAAACCTACAGTAAGTATGTTGGGCAGAAATATATATTAAAAATTTATATTAGAACAAAATAAAAATGGATTTTAGTAGTGCTAGATTTAAATTGGAAATGGCTATTTGAAATGATGACCTTAAAAAATGTTTGCTTTTTCTGGCTCTATCCCGAAAATGGCCTAACTGGGGAGTCATTTCTTCCTTCCAGAAACATTTGAATGGAACAGCTTGATAGGACTCCTAGCACCTACATTTTAGACCCTAGTCCAATTCTCCATTGAAAGGAATCAGAGCTCCTTGGAGAACCGCCGAGTCCATGTGTTGAGACATGAGAAAATCAAGATCCACTGGAACTTCTTGTGCTTCTCAGAAAACAAAAGTGCTTTCAGGAATTCCTGGGGCTGATGCTGAGAGGACCAAGGAGGAAGTTTAAAGGGACTCCCACAGATCATACTGTGATCATCTGAGCACCAACATGAGAATATGAATGATAATTAATTAGAACAAGTGCATCCTACAAAAGCTGTGAGTCCAGGATACTAAAATAGAAACAGCAGAGCATACTGTTAATAAAAAAGCATTTGTAACACAAAAGAAGAGTGAGTATAAGAAGGTATTCTAAAATACTTTGTAATCTGGATATTCTGTTTCCCCTATTAATATGTGCTTCTTAACGAAGTACAGATCTGCATTTTTCCTTATGTGTGTTTGCAGGAAAGAATGAATATGGGGAACTGTAACCCAAATAGTTATAACTCAAAAAATTCCTAAAACAAAGCAATATAGCTAATGCCTAACTGGATAAATCCAGAACTCCTGAGGGAGGCAGCAGAACACAGTGGAGAGGAGAACCTGGAGTCAGATAGTCCATGTCCAAGCACCACGTTCCCTGTTCCCAATTTTAATCATGATAATCCCTGTTGTATCTATCTCCCAGGGTCAATGTGAGGAACAGTCCCTGTGGTGTGTATTTGGTTGACTATATTTACAGATTCATCTTTAAGATGGTCTGACTGTGAAAAGAGGAAGACACTTTTATTATCATGTCCCAGAAGCCAGGACACAGTCTGGAAAAGACACATAAATATTGGTCTGTATTGATTTTGTTCCAGCTGAATCAAAGGAGTAAAAATTTGCCCCAAAAGTAGTTGCCAAAGTGCCAGGAAGTTTCTAAGGGAAGAAGCTAATGGATTGAGTGTTCAACCCACTCAAAATGGTTCCAAACTGCAAATGCTCTATTACCCAGAACTTTACTCCAGATATATTCCAACCAATGTAAGCCTCTTTTTTCTGTTTCCCAAGAGCATAGTTATTGTTCAATACATCCATGCACGCAACAAATGCCATAGTGCTTATCCCGTGCCAGGCGCATTCTGTGAGCTTAAAATGCAGACAGCAACAAGAGGCCAATGCCCATGCCCTTGAGGAGTACGGAGAGACAGAGGTAGGTGGTAGTCACTAAGAACTTTAAATGAAGGAAATAAATTAAGATTATGTGACTTAAAATGACTTGGTGGGTAGGATACTTCGGAAAACATGGAAGGCTTCTTAGAGGAGGCGAAATTTTGCACTGAGATATAAATGGTAAGGAGCTGGCCTTACGAAGAGCTGGGAAAGCATTCTTTGCAGAAGAAAGAACAAGTGGAAAAGTCCTGAGTTAGCAACATACCTAGCCTAAGAAGAAGAAAGAACAAAAAAAAAAAAGGAAGAAAGAACAAATTTAAAAAAAAGAAGCAAGCTAAAATGGCTTAAACAAAGTGAATGCCAGGGAGTGTTAAGATGTGAGCTCACAAAGGAAAGAATGAGCTAGAGAGTATGATGTGAGCCAGGTAAGCAAAAAGAACAAATAACACCATTTGTCATATCCCAAAGTTGATCAAATTTCTTTTTTTCCACTGCCAAAATACACATAAGTACATAACATCACTTTGTATACCACAGTGGTGGAACACAAGGAGAGAGCGGCTGCAATGCAAACAGCAACCAAATTCTTTGGGGGACTTAAGAGAAAAGAGGTTGAGGCAGCAACACATAAGGCTGAATAAATCACAACCTTACTCAAAGAACAAAATTAAGGACATAAGCTGGAGGGAAGGCACCTGGTCTTCATTGTCACTCATGCCCTCTCAGAGCCATCCCCATCAGTGGCACCATCTTCCAAAGAACGGCGTTACTCTGTGCTCTAGAAACATTCTGGGTGATGCTAACCGGAGAGTATGGTATACTCATCATAAAAATGATAACCGTTTCCTCTTTGTATATTCCATGTACAGAAATCCCTGGGACTAGGCCCCTGCTTCCCAGATATTCACGCAACTAGAATTGTTGCAAGGGTCGTGAAGGCCTAAGTCAGAATTAGAGAAACCTAGATGAGATGAAAATTGAAAACACACAGACACCTGAAGTCTCTCATAGTTAAAATGGGATAATATATGCAAAGTTCCTCACAGAGTACCTACAAGCCTTTCCAAATAAAAGTGCCATGATTTTTCTATGTTGCTTCTACTTGAGTTCTAAAGCTAAAACCCAGAGTAAAATATACGCAGAGTGACTTAGAATTCTAAAGGCCAATTTAAAATTGAAAAATCTAAAATGTAGAACCTTTAAAACAAGAGGAAGTTCACTACTTAACTTACTTGGTTCATTGAAAATACTTAATGATTGTGAAAATTCTTAAAGCTGTGGACTTATGATTTGTGCACTTTGTATGCACCATTCTTCAGTAAGAAGTTTAAATAATACTAATGAGAGGCCTATATTAAACCATCCACACACAGGTTTCTCAACAGTAATCAAATGATCGAGATGCTTGCAGTATATTGAAAGTATGTGTGTCTATTTCCCAAAAACCTTGGCTTGGAAAAGTTAAACCTAAACTATAAATATAGGCACAGAAAAAATTATTCTATTACAAGTTTCGTTCATTGAGAATCATTCACCACTGCAAAAAAAGGAGGGCAGGGAATTTACATATACTTTTCTAGATGCTTTCCATACGTTAAACTTTACAATGGACTTGAGGTAGGTATTACTATCTCCTTATCTGAGGAAATCGTGGTTCAAAGATATTAACTATTAATAATGTAAACCAAAGCACAAAGCTAACAAATGGCAATTGTGAAGTCAAATTTAGGGTTATTAGGCTCCAAATTCATGTTTTTCCACTACAAGCGGACTGCCTCCCAAATATACAAACTTAACAAATTCCAAATTATTGGGGCCTAAATATATACCTTTTTAATTAAATACTGCTCTTCCACCCATGTATTGTGGGTATCATTTCAACCATGGCTCAGGAGCCAACGCTTGCAAATTTATCTCCACATGCTCATTTTGCGCAAGATCCCAACTGGTACTTAACCACTCAACTATTTACGTAGTTCTCCATTCATCATTGCAGAAACAGTTAAGAAGTGGGGAAAATACGTATTGTTTTCTCAATATGACTGTAAAAGCTGAGATAAGAACAGTTCTAGCAAGTTCAATAGAGCCAGAAATAGAGAGAAGGCTTGTGAAGACTGTGGGAGGGTAAGTATATAGGAGGAAGACCAGTAGGTGGAGAATCTAAGAAGAAGGATTTATATGGGAGATAGGAATTACCCTCAAGGAAGAGCCACGCTCCAGAAGAAGAAAAAGAGCAAACAACAGCTAACTACAAAAAGACCCAAGAGAATAATAAGTTCCATGAAAGCAGAGCTCTGGTCTGTCTTGTTTTGTCACATTACCTATTTGATACTCAACAGGTCATTTCTGAATGAATAAATGAAGTAAATAAATAACTTAAAAGCATAGTTATGAATGTTTAAAAAAAAAAAATTTAAGTGGGTAGAGGCCCGCCTGTGCCCTTGTCCTTGGTCCTGAATAATCATGTTTGGCTGGATATGACAGTTTCCTAACCTTGGTTCACGGTAACCAAATTCTAGGTTTTCTTTGTTTGAATCTTCCACCTTTATGAAATAAAAAAGTCTGATTTTTTTTTTTGTTTTAGCTGCAGAACAAATCATTCCATGTCTTATGTCTTGAGCTTACATAGCTGATATATGTACTTTTTTTTTTTTTTTTTTTTTACTTTTTAAAAAACGATAAATACTTTATCTAAAACTATCGACAGTACAACTGGACCAGGCCCAGCCTCTCCTGCGGGTGCGCCGCGATTCACAGTAGAGCTTGTCCTCTCGTCCTCCTTGCTGCTCTGATATATGTACTTTCAACAATTCTATCATGCTTGAGACTTAGAAATACTTCATGTACTCGCTTGAGGAAGTTGGGTGTTTTCTGTTTCTCATCCACCCCTGATGTTATACTTTAGTTTAAAAATAACAGTCATTACCACTCAATTATTCAGTGATCAAGTGTAACACCAGGTGCAAACAAAAGTTCTGACAACACTAGAACATGCCCTTGTTACTGCAAACAATTTAAGAGCTTTGCATTTATGAAGCTAGTGATCATGTTACTCTCTAAATTTGAAGCAGGTAAAACAGGAAAACAGCATAAGCTGATTTTTTTTCTTTTTGTTTCCTTGACTTCTTTTTTCTTTTTAAAGATACCTATGGCAAAATATATTAGCTTTCTATTTTCTCCACTGTTTGCACTGGCATTAATGAACATCCAAAAAGTTTATAAATTATCACTTTAACTGTTTTCATAATCAATCTTCTGAACCAATAAATCTAAAATACAAATAGCACAATCATTTTGGGTTTTTCTCTTTTTTCCCCCACTTGAAATTTGTGTGTGTGTGTGTGTGTGTGTATCTGTATGTGAATCTGTAATACCTGCACCAACATACACAGGTACATAAATCAATACACAAACACATATGCTTGTTATTTAAAAAAAAAAAAAAGAACCCTCAAAAAATGAGTCATATAGTTCAGAAATGAAAGGGCATTTGAGTTTATCTAGGTCCAAAGTCTTGGTAATGCAGATGATCTCAAATGTAAAACAACTTTCAACTTTCACACGGATACCCAACACAGTAATGGACACAATACCTAAGAAAATCAGCCAAAGATTCACCTTATGACATTTAGATTTTAAAACCACCTCATTTAAAAATTTTTACCAATTCTACAAGTTCAGGAATGAGGTCTGCATTGCCCTGTAGATCTAACTAGCACTACAAAAGACAAATTACAGTGTTTTCCTAAAATACAAGTATAAATGAAAACTTTTAATTGTAAGAGAAGGAGAATTGGATTCATCACTTATATGCATCTAGAAAAATCTGTCTCATTCATCAGCAACAATGAAGGAGAAAAGCTGGAAATAGAGCCAAGTATACTTACTTTCTAAGTAACAAATAATTAGAGGCATTTGAAAATCTTATTCACTGTAATTGATATAAATTTTTTGCTCAAACTCCAAATTTCTGACAATTTCTCTTTTCTACTGATAATGATTTAACATCACCAAAATGTAGCAAAAGATTAAAAATATATATATGCTAACCCTAAACATTTACATATTTACTGGTTTAACTTAGTCTATATAAACAAAAATGCATCTCATACACATCATATAGACGGATAGCTGGTCCGTAGTTAGGAGTCAGGGATTTAACCACAGGGGCACCAGGAAACCGTGTGTGGGATGGAAATGTTCTATATTTATCATGTGAGTATTGTTCACAACTGTACATATTTCTCAAAACTTATCAAATTGCACACTCAAAACTGGCAAATTTTATTGTATATAAATTATCTCAGTATATCTAACACCCCTCAAAAAAAACAAAAATCTGATGTATCACAACACTTAAGAATAATTCCTACAGAGTATCTACTAGAACACTGTGAATACTCAACTATTAACCATGACCCAACAAAATTACTACAAAGTATGCATAAACAGTGATTCTCCTATAAAACTACACACACACACACACACACACACACACACATTATGTTAGGGAATAGTGAGTACACAAATGAGGTTAGCTACTATAACACAGAGAGGAAAACAGATTTCCCACCCCCTGCCGTAACTTTCCACTTACCAATGCTCAATCTAATTTAGGGTAGAATTGGGGAAATTTCTGGAAGTATCTTAACTCACTTCCTCTACATAGCACCACTCAAAGATTCCCTTGGTTCTCAGACCCTTTGGCCTGGTCTCACATGACATTCGTATGATCTGGACCAGGAAAGAAGGGTGGCCGGCCTCCACCTGAGCCTCTGCCTCTGTACTAGAAAGGACCAGGCAGAAAAAGAGAATGAAATCCTGAAAGGAGGGGAACGTATTGACAAGCCAGGATGGTTTGTTGCGGCAAAATAGTGTTCTCTTGTCACAATGACAGCTCTCTTCTCCTCGGTGGTGCCCTGGCCCATCCCCAAGGGTGTCTATAAATAGGGAAGAGAAAAGCACTAATAATGATGATTGTAACATAATTAAATAACTTATGAAGGACAAAATATTACAGCAATGAGAGCTCTAAAAGAACAGAGAGACCACATGCACCTTACCTACAAGTTTAGTATTAAAAATGCTAACTGTCCTTTGCAGTGCCTTCCCAAGAACACTAAATTGAGGATATTTGGTGTGATCAAATACACCAAGACCACTCTGAAAGTATGCAGGAAAACACTAAATTAAGAACAAAGCAAAAGAGACATACAGGTCATTGGAAATCAAGAAGGGGGGGAAGAGGGGCCGAGGGGAGTGGTAAAAACCTACCTGTCAGGTACAACGAACACTATTCAATGATGGGCACACTAATAGCTCTGACTTAAGCATCACAAAAGCTACCCACCCAACAAAAACATTTGAACCCCCTTAATATTTTGAAATTTAAAAAAGATTAAAAGAGAGGACAAAATAGTATTTTAAAATATTAACTAGTTTAAGAATATCAAAAATATTTCAATTTAGTCCATCTGTGATGCTTCCCCAAATCCCCAACCAAAACAGACAGGACTGATTTTTTGCAAACAGGATAATACATGTGCTTTCAATTTTACTTAATAAAAAGTAGGGCAAAGTAAAAAACAGGTGCCTCTACAGATGGAGTATACTAAATACATATAACACTTCTGATAATGTTGAACAATCCCCCTTTTTGGAATTCAAAACATCCCTAAAAACCTGCACTTTCAAATATTGCTAAATATTTAGAGTCTCAAAGGATGAGATTCATTATTTTGCACAGTAACACATCTTCAAATAATATTTCAGGATAGTTCTGAAGAACTGCAATTGATATCTTTTCCATATATACTTAACCTCCTACACATTTATTTGATTCTCAATAATTACTATTCTCTGGTAAAAGGCATATGTTATTACAGTACACTGTGCTCCCACAAGCTGTCCATTCAGTGTATTTTAATAAATCTCTGCCAGAGCTGTATGAATTTGATCCTGTTTAAATTTAATAAGGATCAGAATATATCAAAGCACAAATACCCATGGGAGAAATAGATATTTTGCATAGTTATTGAATGGCCTATTCAGGGATACAATATGTAAGACCCAGACCATCAACCTTGAATTAAAAACAGAGATTAATGTGTTCAAAGCCAGCTACTTGTTAAATAACATATGAAATTAGTATTTAATAAAACATCTCTATATTGCTGCTAATGGTATCAGTCCTAATACAGCTTTAATATCAATATTCTCATACAGAATTCTAACATTTACAAGAATTGTCAGCAACATATTTCTTAAATATCTACATTACTTTGATGAAAATGCAATACTATATGGAACACAGATGAAGAGTGTCTCATAGCAATTTGGAACTGAGGGCTTAATGTTCATTTGAATAATATAAATAAAACGAACAACTTCTTTGCTTGATATATTTTTCACAGATTACAGGCATGATGATCAATGAACTAACTGCTTTCCCAAACATTCTCTTCCCTAGCAGGATACGTTTTTTATTTGAATCGTATTTCAATGTTTGTTAATATTCTGTGGCTGGGCAAACCATTTCCATTTGTTTCTACCAAAATTTATACTTGAGTGTAAACACAGAGGACGATGACTAATGAGCTTGGATTCAGATGCTGGAAGAAGGCACAGAGGGCAAAAGGTCAGGTATCAGGAAATCCTTCTTCACAGTGGGGATGACTTATGGGACAACTATTGCCAAGAAGATCAAAGGGAAACAGTATCACTTACAGCATGTAAAACCAACCTTTTCTAGCACTAAATGCCGGAGACAGATGGATGGGCTAACCTGTCTTCCGTTATCTACAAATATTTTGGAGGCCACAAATTGTTTAAAGCCCGTGGAACCTACATTAGCTCATGCATGTTAAATTCAAATCGTTATTCCTAGTCACTTTCATCTTATTTAAACTAGAAATGTGAGGGCTAGTTCATTCATCAAACAAACTGATAAAATGCACTTTCAGTCAGCCTACTAAGATCCATTAGCCAACCCTACCAGAAGATTAGGTCTTACTTTCAGACAGGTGGTTATCAGGTAATGAAGGCTCTCACCAAGGTGCCTGGCTCACTCAGCTAGGTGGGTCCTAATCGCCCTTCACTACGACGTCTATGAGCATCCGACTCTTCCCACCTCCTTCTGTCTCTCCTGTCCCTCTGCCGGATGGGGCTGGGTGAAAGAAGTGACTCCTAGCTGCCCAAAATAAGAAAGGAGCATGATAGTTGGGCCATCAGCAACATCTGTCATACTGAGAAGAGAGGCTTAAAAACCAGGCATCACCTCTTCCAAGAAAGAAGTAGTTGAATGACCTACAAATACAATCAGTGCCCCACTGGCCACAGGAAACTGGAATTTGGATGCAGACGCAGCATTGTCAGGTGTGCCCAATTCTATGAAGTATCGATGCATATTAATAAAATCAAAACATAAAAAGCAGATCCATTTGAGCAATTAGCGCATTTAAAAATTCCTGAAATGGTATCCCTAAGAATCTTTAAAATCAAGCTCTTGGTTGAAATGTCTTCAGTTTTCCAATAAAATAGTGCAATTTTTCTAATAAACTTTTACTTTAAAAGACTAGGCTTGGCAGCAGGACCAGAACCTTATTTTACACAAAACACAACGCTTTGCCTCTTACCAAGTGCAGATGCTACCACTGCCAGCTGTTTGTAGCAAGCAAGAGCTGAGAAACCCTACTAGATGTTATGTTTGTCCTGCGCATGCTAATAGACTCACCTCAAACGACAGCTCTTCCTCCCAAATCAGTGTCTGCCAAATTTCAGCTATTTGTATACCACCTTCATGAATTTTGTCACTTAAAACAGCTCCACACTCTTCCCTGTCCAAAATTCTGGGGCCAGATGTGTTTTACAGTTGAGAGTTTTCAAGACTTAGAAAAGTAACATGGCGCATATTCCATTACTGCGTAATGCCTCGGGTGGTCTGAGGCTGCACCCCATAATCAACTGTAGGAACATTTTTGCAGCAAAATGTCTGAACATTCACACAAAGGAAGGTAAACACAGAACAGAAACAGTCTCGCGTGAGTTCAAGTCAGGTTTTGCCATAAACTTTTTCTAAATTTGTTTTTCAAAGCATTTTGAATTTTGGAATTATGGATAAGGTACAGCATTATGAATCTTTATTTAGATTTAATTCATGTATTTGCCTTTAAAAATGTGCCTTTTTAGTAACAAAAGGAAACTTTATGCCATAGGTGAAAAACCAGTATTCCCAACCATAAATAACATATAACCATCAAAAGAAATACAATAAATGCAAAATAATCTGTTTAATTCTTGCAAACTAATAGCTACAGAAGGGTTTGTAATGGAGTCCTGCATGTTCTCTCTCCCCTTCTCTCTCTTTCTTTCTTCCCGTCATTTCTCTCAACCTCTCTGTTAAAAAAGGAGACTAACAAGTGTTAATATCAGGTGTTAAAAGACATATTTGCACTGAACTGAGATTTTTCTCCCTAATAACAGAAACTGAAAGAAAAATGGAATGGAAATGCTTTCATATTCAATATGGCTCCTTATAGCTAAAAATCCAACCTCATCCTACCAACGGCAGAAACTCAGCACCACCTGCCTAGCTGCTTCTATCCACACCAGCCAGCTCATCCTAGTGTTTGCTCATGTCCCAGCCGGCCCTGCCTTCTCTGCCAGCTGCTTGGAAACACACAGCCGGGATTGGGGGGAGCAGGGGGGAGGAACACACACACACACACACACACACACACACACACACACAAACTCAAGTGGGATAAGACCACAGGGCTCCAGGAAGAGCTTCATTTTATATAAAAGCCACTTATTTTATGCCCGTTAAATATGTTTTGCCTTTGTGTATGGCTGCCTGTGCCAATGACACCGTTATCACCAGCATATGCAGATACTGACTGCAGAGACCAACTGCGTACATACGGCTCCAGGGGATGCATGTACGTTCTCTCTGATGGTACCTGGCCCCTTCAGAAGCCTTAGAATGTTCTACAGCAGTGATACTCACACTGTGATCCCAGGACAGCAGCAGCAGCAACTGGGAACTTCTCAGAAATGCAAATTATTGGGCCCTCCCCAAGACCTGTTGAATCAGAAACTCTGGGTGTCGGGCTCAGCAATCTGGGTTTTAACAAGCCCTCCAAGGTGATTCTGATGCTCACTAGAAGTTGCGAAGCACAGGGGTAAGGCGCAGGGTCCCGGGAATCAGCCTGGTGGGTCTGAATCCCAGATCGATCACTTCCCAGCCTGCGACTCTGCACAAGTCATTTACTCTTAGCCATACCTCCATGTCCCCATCTGTTAATTGGGCTAGTAACAGTACTTACCTTACAGAGTTGTTGAGGATTAAATTTATTAATACATACAAGTATTTAGAATACTTCCTGAAAATACTCCACAAATATTAACAGTATTCCGGGTAGGCGACAGAAAACCTTTACTTCCAGCTCATAATGATTTCTTTTCTCCAAACCATAAAGACAGTTAATAACTACAGTATTCACTTAGCACTCAAACTTTAGGTTCGTAGGCCTTGTCTCCTAACAAATTGGAAGCCTGGGTTTACTTCAGCAGAGAAAACCAAACAGCAGACCCCAGGCCACGCACAATCCTTAGACAGTTTCCAACTAGGGCCAACATTTAAAAGTGTAAAAATATCACAGAAATCAAAATTTCTGGCCCCCTTTGAAAAATCAGGAGCTCAGACAACACTGACCTACAATGCCCCAGAGCTGCTCTTGGCCAGGGTAGAGCCGCAACCACCTCCTTTAGGGGGAGCCTACATTCTCCTGCTCACCACGGTGCCCCTCTCGTACACACAGGCAGGCCAGCTGCAGTCACGTACCATCTTCCTGCTACCTGTGACACATGGGTTTGTGAGTCCTGTCCTCCTGCAAGCTCCAATGCCTTCAAGTATGCTCTCTGAGCACGTGGGGAGCAGCCATCCCAGCTTGGGAGACCGAGGGATTCCCAGGACAGGGGTCTTTCATGCTAACACCGGGAGAATGCCAGGCACCCTGAGACGAGTTGGTCACCCTACCTGTGCAGACGGCTCCCAAATCTGCAATCCAGGTTTCTTCCCTGCCTATCTGGTCCCCATTTCCAAACACCATGGGGAACACTCTCCTTGCAAATCCCACTTTTGCCTCGAAATCCCTCCCTTATTCGTGGGCTGTGCAAATACTTCTCAAATGCCTGGAGGGTCCCCGGGCACTGGAGGCAAAAAGCAGTGAACTAAAGAGAGGAGACTCCCTGCCTTTGTGAGATTATGTTCTACCCTGGGGGATAGGACAACAAAAATAAATGAAACTGAGAGGAGTCTGATGATGGTGAGTGCTTGGAGGGCAGTGAGGCAGGGAGAGGAAGGGATGGAGAGTGCCAGGGAGAGCGGAGAGGGTCCCATGTTGGACAGAGGAGCCATCAAAGGCCTCCAGGAGAAAAGGACACTCAAGGGAAGACCTGAAGAAGTTGAGCCATAAAAATATCTGAAGAACCATGTCCGGGCCAGAGGGAAGTAACCCAAAAGCTTGAGGTGGGAGTGTGCCAGGCCCCAACGAGGTCAAGGCACCGAGGTACGACTGGGCCTTGACTCTGCATGGAACAGGAGTAATTAGGGCCTCGCTCACTTATTGTTCTAAAATAGTCATCAACACTCGGCTGTTTTTTCTTCTTATTCAAGGAGGTCAGTACAAAGAAACTGGATTCCCCTCCTTCTATAATTTCAGCACCCCCACCCCTCCCAGGGAAAACAGGAGCCACATCCAACATCACTGGATCCTTTGGCAACAAAGATGGACACAGAATCAAACAGTGAAAAGGAAGACTTACCTCAGTTTACCTACTGGGGCTTAGATACTGCAGGCTAATATTCTATTTCACTGGAATATTTGTGTTTATGAAGACGTTCCGATGAATAAGACTTTTTTTTTCAGTTCATGAAATTTTCAAAATAAAAGAACCCTGAATTCCTATTTTGAAATCCATTGTGCCATTTTTATTCTGCCTGTATTTTAATATAGCATCAATATTTAACTACTCATTAAATGAAGTGTGACTTTTATAGTGAAAATGTCAGTCTCTGCAGTTCATTAAATTCATTTAAAGTATAGCTGCTTGATATTTTTTTTTTCCTGGAAGAATAAAAGAACTGTGAATTGAAGACATAAACTTTAAATTTAAGAATGTGTTTTCTTCAAAATTAACATTCAGGATCTGTAACATTATTCATGAGATTGAGGGACTGTTTGCATCTTCCTGCATTTACTTAGTGACTGCCGTCTTTTATAGAGTACAGAGCTGTTTATCACAGTTGGATATGACCAGTGGAATGTCACTGTGGACATTAAGATGTCATAAGCTATTATGAATCTCTGGAATTCTGCATGTAGTATTAAAAAAACATTATCTTGAACTATGGCATCAGAAGAAAATAAACCCGGGAAGATGTGAAATTTAATAACTCGCTGAATCCAATAGGGCCTAAAAGTGGTCTATTGCAGTTTTGAAAAATAATTCTGATAAGACATTAGACTGCCTGAAAGAAAAGGATATATTAAAATTGGAATTTGAGAAATGAATTCAAATGAATTTTTTAGATGTTTGCAATTCTTTCTTCCTGAATTACTATGATTTACATGTATGGAGCAGTAAATGCAAATGATTTCCAATCACCATGGGTACGTGTACACAATTACAAAGTCTCTTAATGAGAATTGAGAAGATTTCGGCATCCACTGAACAAGACATGAAGGAAACGAACTCTTCCGTTCCCTCCCCGTCCCACTGAGGGCTGAAAGGGATCACTTTTGTTGCAGGAACAGGGCCACTCCTCCCTCTCTCCAGCTCCCCAGTCCTTCCCCAGTCCTTCCCAGCCTCCTTCCAAAACAGAAATCCCAGCATGATCTTTGAAGCACACTGAGCTTAAAAGTGCCTGGAAGATAAAGCCTCAACTCTGCAGCACACCAGGCAAAGACCTTTCAAAATCTGGCCTCAACCCTCCACTCTGGGGCTCCTCTCTGAGAACTCCCATTTTCTGCCTTCTCAGGACTCCACCCTTTTGTGCAAAATGATGCTTTCTCCCCTCCCTGGCACACCCACCCCATGTTCTTCTGTCGTGGTAAAATTCCCCAGAAAGTCTCTTGAGCTAGAGTGATAATTATAAAAGAAAAATCTTACTTTGTTCTATTCTGGTTTCAAAAATCTAAAAGGCAAGACATTTGAGGGGGGAAAAAAAAAGAGAGCTTTGTTTTGTTGGTTTTAAAGAAAAAAATCAATGTGCAGGGCCTGACAATTCCAACTTTGTGTGTGCTGATCATATCTCATCCCATCAGGTACAGTAAGTAAAATGACTTGAGAATCTTTCTGATGAATGCAAAGGTTGATGATATTTTATGGGCAGAGGGCTCTCCATGTAGCTCCAAGTAAAGACTCATTCAGTTAAGTTTATGGGGGATTTTTTTTTCTTGTTCTTTTTTTTTTCTTTTTCTTTATCCTTTTACCTAAAGCTCTCCTACTGGAAAGGAAATGGAAAGAAAACTTGTGTGGAGTCAAGAGTGCCTGCCTAAATTACTAAGGCAATACAACATATACAAAACAAAATAATAACACTGGACTCAGGCACTTGGATACTTGCTAAGACGCGTGCGTCCTGCCATCAGTAACTTTAGCATCTTCACCCAGAGGGCAACCACTAATTTCAAATCAACAGCTACTGTCAAGCATTTATGAATTCATCCCATTGCATCTTTGCAATCAGAGACAGTGGGGCATGGACTACAAAGGCAATAACAACTCAAAGGTGGGCTCTTCTCCTCTCCACCACTGGGAAGTCCATGAGTCCCATGGGATGCATGTGCCCACATGCAAGTGTGCACACACACACCCCCTTCCAACATTTTCCAACATTTTTATATTTTGCTCACTCCCTCCCTCCCCTATTATGGGTAACAGCAGTAATACCTTTAATGGAAACCTCCCTAGTGAATCTAAAAGGAAGAAGAATTGGAAAAAAATGTACAGTACATCCCATTGAAAGATGCCCACAATTAAATTATTTGTTCCTGCTTTTAAATAGTACAAATACTGGTATGCCCACAAATAACTAAAGGGTTTGTTTGTTTTAATCTAGATCTTCCAGAATTGGCTCTTCAGGAACTGCCCACATTGTCCAAAGGACCTACTTTTTATAAGAATTTCCCACTGCCTCTAAGACATTCTCTAACATTCCATTGGCTAAAGTATTCTCCTTCTTTCCTGTCTAAATTTGTAGTTTCCCAAGTTTAATTACCCCAAAACAATCCGGTCATCAACGACCAACTCAAAGAGGATGGTATTTTTCCCCCCCTCATAAATCTATTCATCAGGATTCGACCATGCCTGGAATGTCCAGGGAAAGCTTCAATAATCAGGGAGAAATGAGTTGCAGAAACTCAAAGAGAACAGAATAGCCAAGGCAGGAGATTACGAAGCCAGGAGATGAGAGCACACTGAATTAAACATTCTTAAGCAGACTTACATACATAATGAATTGGTCAATTCTGTCCAATGTTTCTGAAAGAGATTACTCTTCCAACAAGCCAAATGAGTGTTCAAGGATGGTAGCTCGGATGAATTCCTGAACAAAATAAGTGTTAATCACTTTATCTCCCCCAATCTTTTCTGTGAAGAAGAGCAACTTTTCATTTCCATAAAGCCTTGGGGGGGAAAAAAAAACCCATGGCTGGCAGGGGATGGGGGAGGGGGTGGGCTGGTTAGAGGATGCAGACAATGAAGTCCCTGAAAAGGGGGATTTCCTGACAATAAAACCCTGATCAGAGCCAGAGAGGGGACATTGTTGTCTTCAGCACACCCCTTTCCTTTGGGAATTCCAGGCATAGTAGAGAGAAGAGGGTCACAGTGACAACTGCTTTGGGAAGGATCTACCAGGTAGGCTTTGTGATTTACTGCTTGGGAAGCTCTGGACCACCACAGTACATTTTCTTGGAATTTGTTCTTTTAAACACATTGCTACAGGCTTGCTTAAGACATCCTGTCAATTGCTCCAAAAATGTGTAATCAGCTTATGAAATCTTTAAGCAAAGAACTCTAAATATTAGCATAAAATCTTGCAAGTAGTTACATATTAAGATTTTCCCACAACCAGGCACAGTACTGGGCACTGAAGATACAGCAGCAAACAAATCAAACACAGTCTCCGCTCCCTGGAAATCACAGTTCAGAAAGGGCGATGCCACTCCTTAACTGTCGATGCCCCCACGCCATACACAGGAGCCACTCCATAAATATGTGAGGCATAAATGAATGACGAAAAGGCTTCTGAGCTTGAGGTTGACATGACTCCACTAAAAAAAATAGCAGATATAATGGAAACAACCAAACACATCAAACAAGTAACTTGAGTGTCCCTACAATATTAGAAAAAAATAGGATAGTCCTTGACGTCTAGATCCCGTTTATTATTTTGATACAATCACTGCACAGAACCAGTCATTGGTGTCATTTTAACAATTCCTCCTAAATAGCTCTGTGACTTAGCTCAAGCACCCAGAGACATAGGTGGGCCTTCATTGAGCCAATTCCCCAGTTGATGAACACAGACTTTTTCTTCTCAATACGCTGTATCACACAGCCTTGCAAACTCAAAAGATATTTTTATTAACCCAGAGAGATTCCCAAACAGAAAGAGGGAGAAAGAAAAAGAAAACATTTGGCAGGTGTCAAGACAGGTGTAGATTAATTTACCTGGCCCAGGAGCCTCCTACCCTGGTAACCATCGGCAGAATGAGCACTGGCCTTCTTAGCTATTCTGGGGAACACAGGGAGGTGGAGGCTCCTTTTAGCTCCCTCAGGCCCTGGAGAAATGACTGCCCTATATTTAGATGAATGCCCTTTGTAACAAAGGAATAACACCCCAGTTAGCACTTTCTAAATGACAAAATGAGAAAGTTTTCCAAAATACTCCTCTAGCTCCATCATTCTCAACCAGGGGACATTTGGCAACATCTAATGACAATATTTGGTTGTCATAACTGGAGCTGCTACTGGCATCTATTGGGTAGAGGCCAGAGATGCTGCTAAACATCCTACAATGCACAGCAAAGTCCCCCAAAACAAAGAAATATTTGTTCTAAGACATTAAAAGTGCCGAGGTTAAGAAACTCTGCTCAAGTTATACATTAAACAAAGAACAGACGGTCCATCTATCAGTGCACAAGTTGTAAAGGACCCCAAACAGTTCTGCTAAAATATAAGATATTCTGAAGTGAGATTTTTCTCCCATAGTCTATGCTCAGTAATTTATCCATATGTTAAAAAACTGACCTGATCTTAGGGATAATATATACCATCTTATAATAATAATATTTAACTTTAATGAAGTCCTTAGTATACAGAGAGTTATGCTCAATATTTACAACAATCCTATGTTGCAAATACTATTATTATGCTCTAGAAGATAAGCTTATTTAATACACACAATAACCCTATGGCATAGGTGGGTCTGTTACCCACTAGGAAGTGAGTGCTACGGGCGGGACGTGGTGTCTGCTCAGCACCCAGCAGAGTAAAATCTCCATTTTAGAAACGATGACGCTAAGAGGCCCAGAAACACGCTGGAGATCACAGAGCCAACAAATGGTGGAACCGGGTTCCTTAGCCTCTCTCTCACTCCCTGCCAGCCTGCCAATGGCTTGATGTTTGGAGTCATTGAAACCCATTATTAGACCTCTCAAGTCTAACCTTAGATAAGCAGAACCAACAACAACCTAAGAAGGAATGAGTTAGGCTGCTTTCCAAAGTCACCAAAGTCAAATTTTCCAATTTTCAGGAAGCTGATTAAACAAAACAGTGACCCCGAGACAATGGTAAAGTACATTTGTATTGCCATGAGTCACTTGAAAGCAATCTAAGAGGGTGGCTGGTCTTACAAGAGGTCAACTGATTTTCTTAATTTGAACAGGGCTCATGCGGCACCAGGCACCAGCCAAGATGGCCACGCTTTCTCAAACGACAAATGCTCCGGGTGAGGGCAGAACCTCTTTCCAACCAATAGGGAGCCACACAGGGATCATAGGATGTATGTGGGGACCAGTCAACACATTGCAACTGGCCCGGTGGACCCCCAATGCCAGATTAATCTGAGCACAGTCTTCAGGCAAAATCAAGAATGATGCTGATTATGTCATGAGGTCAACTTTCAGGAACTAATACTTTTTCAATGATCAGAGAACACAAACATTAACTTAAAGGCTTGGACAGTACACCAATTTTCCTACTTTTATCATTTCTACAGATTCTATAATTTGGGGGAAAATATCCTAGAAGACACAAACTCTAGCAAGTGCTACAAATTGAGAATTTTGTATTCATCTTTACAAAAAGACCAACAGGGGAAGGGCTAAGAGTTTTTTTTTTTTTTTTTTTTCGTTTTACAATATTGACACAGTAGACTTAACTTTTTCTTAATGTAGACATTTCCCTTTTAAAAAGATATGAATAGTATCCTGGACACCATACAAACATATTCATTGTACTTATAAAAGTACTTTAAGTATTCATTCATAACATGCTTTTCTCCACAAAAGAATTGGAGTGACTTTTAAAAGTATATCTAATTTTTAAAAGAGGGGTAATAATTATAAGAATAAAGGTAAAGACAAAGTAAAATTAAGAAAATAATAATACTGGAGGTGCTACTGGCATCTATTGGCTAGAGGCCAGAGATGCTGCTAAACATCCTACAACACACAGCAAAGTCCCCCAAAACAAAGAAATATTTGATCTAAGACATTAAAAGTGCCAAGGTTAAGAAACTCTGCTCAAGTTATACATTAAACAAAGAACAGATGGTCCATCTATCAGTGCACAAGGTGTAAAGGACCCCAAACAGTTCTGCTAAAATATAAGATATTCTGAAGTGAGATTTTTCTCCCACAGTCTATGTTCAGTAGACGACCAGCACCCAGGAACACACACCCTACGGTCCTGGACAGCTACTAACTGGATTTCATGTTTGACTCTAAGCTTCTTGGCAGCCAGTGCAAAGAAAGAACAAGAATGACAAGATAAATGATACTCTTAAGATAAAACTAAGTAGATTTTTTTCAGCTCTTCCTGAGACAGTAACCTAAGAAAATTCTCTGGTAAATCATCATAAAAATGGACACCATGAGATGTAATAGGCTACACTCCAACAAAACAAAACAAGAGAAAGGGTGTCCACGAAACTATTCCTCATAATTCCGCTTAATGCAACACGAGGCACTAATCAGCGCGCGGTTCAGTAAAGGAGGGCGGGACGGTGATGGTGACCGTGGAGTGGGGTGCACGGCAGCATGTCGTCGGGGGCATTCGGCTCTCACGAGGCTGGCACACGCCGCCCACCAGATCAGGGTACCTGACAAATGGATGCCTGCATCTTCTGCAGGCCATTCTCCAGAAATACGTTGTTTCTTTCAATGGATTTTTTAAACACGGACTGGGCAGCAGAGACTTCGAGATCAGAATTTCTGATAAGAAACTGAAGGACAAAAATTCTGTCCAAACAATTACATGTGATGGCAAAATGTATCATCAGAAAAAAACGTCCCAGAAAGCTGAATGCATGGGTTGTGTTCAGACGGGAAATTTTAGTTAGTAGCTGGAATCAAGCAACGAGGTGTTGTCTGTCGTCAGACGTATGTGTTAACTTAGGGTTAAAGTGGCGTCATTTTTTTAAACATACCCTTCCTCTGTTTCCTCTCTACAACTGGATGCTGTTTCTCGCTTTCTCCCTCATGTAGGAATCCTCTAGATCACTCTCATCCGTTGTACTCTTCTTATCTTCTGCTATCACTCTTCTTCCTCTAATTAGCCTTTAACTTGACTTGGCTTTCTTTTACTTGGTTTCTGCCTTGAACTTCCACAAATTCACCCTAATAAGCATGCAGGCTTGAGAAACCAGGAAGAAGGGACATGCTCACTGCAACTCACCATCTTTGCACCTGCTGGAAACTCCACCATTCTCAAAGTGTCTACACTAAGAACAGAAGCTCAGATGATCAAAGCTGTATAGTCATAACTACAGTGTCTTCTAGAAATCTAGCACTGAGACAAGCCATGAAAAGGGGGAACATCTAATATATTTTACCCTATTGGCAATTAGAAACCTATCAAGCCAAATCCAGGGTTAGAAAGGATATTTGAAAAATTATTAATGCAGACAAACCAACATTAATATGCCACAAAAAAGTTATTTATTATAAACAGTTGGGCTTTGAGTCACATGGAAAACAGCTACTTTTTTAAAAAAGCTAATATATTTAAGCAACGTGCAAAAACATAATGGTAGCAATCCTAGTGTGTGATGCTGATCTATAGCCACTACCGTGACTGTCAACAAGGACCCTGAGCAGAACTCAAACACTTAAGAAAATTCATAAGCTCTTTTCCAAAAAATTTTGTTTTTCTTAATGTGGTCAGTTTGATACTAGAGATGGAGGTTCTTATGTAAAGTTGAGGACACAGCAATTCACACTGTAGGCCAATGTTCCCAGTATCCATTATGTATACCAGATTAACTTAAGTAGCACCTAAACAAACTTTTCACAATTTTAATAGTTATGCGTACCAATACCAGTGGCAGGTAGATACAGCAAAAATGAAGGTAGTAAGTCTAATAAGGTACTGCTATAAATAAAGACCAGCCACTGCACGTGTTTTTAGAAGGAGAGTGATAGCTTAGACTGATACTCAGAAGTAGAGCCTAGATTCAATTGACTGTGACAAGAATTAAGAGCAGACAGGCAGTGGGGAACCCACGGCTACAGGAGAGGCCTGGAGCAGGGCACCAAAAACAGAAAGAAAGAAAAGAACACAATCATCAAAAGGGAAAATGAGGACGACATGAAGACGCACTGCACTAAGAAGATCAAAGAGGCCAAGTAATCAAAATTAATTTTGAAGTTTTGCATCTGGAAACAATCATGGCACTGAGAAGTAAGAAAAACTCAAAGGGGAGTCTGGGGCAGGAGGCACCCAGGCTGGCACATGGCTTACGCTGGATTTGAACAGATGGCAGACAGGGAAGCAGGGATGGCCTAAAAAGAGCTGCTATGTGGGAGCTGAGAGATGTAGACCAAGCGAGAGATGAAGATTTGAGGTCTTGGGGTAGATTGCAAAAATGGCCAGATTCTTCAAACCTCCTAGTATCCACGCCCTTTTGTAATGTAATGTGGCTGCTCCTCCCATCAAGAAATAAAATCGATTTCCTCTTCCCTAGAATCTGGACTGGCCTGGTGACTTGCTCTGGCCAGTAGAATGTGGAAGAAGGAACAGTGGGACTGACGTTTCTGGGCCTGGACTCAGGGGGCTCTTACACTCTCCCAGAATGTTGCCACCACGAGAACAAGCCCGGACTCGCACGCTGCAGGTGACAGACCACATGCCAGGGAAATGGGGGGCCCAGCTGACCACCGATCAACTTCAGAAGCAAAGCCTCCAAGCCACCCGCAGCTGACTGCAAACACGTAAGGATACCAAGAGGAGAATCACTGCGCTTCCAAGCCCAGTCTGAACTTGCAGAATCTCAAGCAAAATAGATGGCTTTTGTTTTGAGTCACAAGGTTTAGAGGTGGTTTGTTACACAGCCACAGATAACTGATGCAAACGCAGCTAGGGAGGGCACAGCTAAAGGCACAAAACAGGATCTGCATAAAAAGTGGAAAAACTAGAGGCAAGAGAGTAAGCCCGCGGGCAGCGCTTTAAGAGGATATTCCCAATCCCTGGGAAGAGAAGGCAGAGCCTAAAACAAGAGCATGGGCAAAGCAATGAGCAGCATTCAGATAACAGCATCAGGGAATGGGGCCATGGGGGTGGCGGGAGGAAGAGGAGGGCATCTCAAGGAGTTATCAGAAGAGTCTAACCCTAGGGCTTAGCGCAGTTTTTGCCCTAAAGTAGGCACTCCATATTTTTGCATGAGTGAATGAAGTCTGACAGCAAGGCAGAGCTCACTGGAGGAGAGAGAGGACAGTGTCGGTAAGGCCAGGAGGAACAGAAGTGGTCCACAGGGTGTTAAGGAGGGCCCGGGTGGGAAAGACATGGGACCCTAAGTAAAGACTACTTGTTTTTGAACATTCAGAGATGTTAAAGAGGAAGTCAACAGAGTCAGGCAAAAGTGACACTGTGGATGGTCCTTTCTCTAGGACTCTACAACTACAGTCCCAGCCGCATCGGACGGCCTGGGAACTCATCAGTGCCCACTCTCAGGCCCACCCCAGATCTACATCTGCATTTTATTCACAACCCTCCATGACCTGGGAGAACATTCAAGTGTGAGAAGCACTGCTCTAGGAGGGACAGAGACAAAGAACTGAAGAGCATTTAATTACATCTTGAGAAAGTCATTCTCTGTTTTGAATTCCCTTTCAAACTCCCAGATAAAATCAAAGACAAAGTCTCAGGTTGGTGCTAACATGTCTTCAACACCTCCCTAACACTTGCAAATCTCCCTATTCAACAAACAGAGAACAGAGCCTTAGGCAAGCAAGGTCTCCAGTGAGGTTTCACTAACACTGTTTACTCCCCTTGTGTTTATTTTTAGGATTTTCTTCTATGTGTGGAAAGCATCGGATTTTCCATTTGTGGTCATCTTAATTTCACATTAATTTATTTAAGGGGAAAAAGCTAGGTAAACAAAAACATGAAGCACATTATAATGTGGATGCAATGAAGAGACAGCAAAAGTTGGGATGGGCGAGGTGGCACTCAACAAAGTAAAGGCTGGAAAATCAGTAGTGGGGGCCAGAAGACATCCGGGCACATCTGCAGGTAGAAAGGAAGGATACAGGAGAGACGGGAGTTGCCTGCAGAACCAAGATGTTCAACAGGTAGGAAGAAGTAGACACCACTTGGAAGGACTTATCCCAACAATGAGAAGCAGCTCTCCCCTGGCCTGGAACAAAGAGAGAACTGGTCTCCAGATGAGTGAAGATGACAGATGAGAGGTCACTGGCAGATAAAATCAAATTCCCCATAAATCGGAAGATCAGAGTTCCCATCTAAGAATGAGGGTGGGCTGGTTTGACTGGGCCTGGACAACAGTGGGGAGGGTCTGGACCGTGCATTGCAGAGAGTGCCCAAGAGAACGAACAGACGCATGAAGGAGAATGCAGCAAGGACCCAGGTACGGTCAGATGACATCAGTTTTTAGTAAAAGCAGGACCAGTTTTCGGTTATCCCAAGGTTGAAAACTGAGACTCTGAAGCTGACACAAAACACACAGCAAAGGAAAGGGGATTGAGGAGGCTGAACAGTGGCGAGAACAGCTGGCACGTCCTCCTAGTCAAGGTTGCATAAAGAGTCAAAGGTTAAGGAAAAGGGCCAGTGGATTGAGTGAGGCGAGAAGTCAGAGGTAAAATGGGTTTGATTAAAAAGGACATGCATCAGTTTTTTTACAAAAATCTAGTTTAAAAAAGGCTAACTGAAGATTAACTAGTGCTCAAAACTTTGTTACCAACGGTTGTTAAGACTTGAGAAACAGCACTACAAAAAGTCAAGAAAAATTTTGAAAAAAGAGAAATTTGGACCTAAAATATAGGTAATCAATTAAAATTAGGACATAATGACTTGCAGTTCTTGCAAAGAACATGAATCACTGGGTATTTTAAGCATGCCCAAAATAAAATCCCAAAACTAAAGAAAAGGATAGAAAAGATATGAATCTTATCACAGTGTCTCTCTCTCACCAAAAGAGGAGCCTCCAACAAGAAGTTTAGAAAAAAGAGAACACTATAGTTAGTAGGCAAAGTCTCAGACTTGGAGATACCCAAGAGGGGTTCCTCGGACCTCACCTGTCACTCACTCACACACACCTGCCGCACTACTTGTCCCTGACTATCCACCCGTCCCTTGCACAGTAGTTGAGCGTTCAGCTGGGTGCATGGCCAGCCACAATATATACTACATGTCCTGGGCACCTGTAGTCACATGTGTGGCCATGTGACTCAGTCCAGCCTAGGAGTTATAAGCAAAGTGACATGTGGTAGCTTCTGGAAACCTGCGTTTACCCTTGACCACCTTCCTCCTTCTTGCTGGTTGGTCCATGGATGCTGACTAAAGCTCAACCTTGAACCATGAGGACAAAGGTCATCCAAAAGCTAGAGGCAGCGTAGCCCCCAGCTCTCTAGGAAGCCTCCCATACCAGCCCCAGACTACTTCCCTCTACACTTGGTTAGGGAAAAGCAAATGAACATCTATTTAAGCCATCTATTAAGCCATCGCTATTCAAGTTATTTTTTTTTTCTGTTACATGTAAGTTGAACCCTAACCAAGACACTCCTCATTGCTTGCACCATGGCCTCCCCTTTCTGGACACCCTCCCCTTTCTTCTCCAGCCTAAATTCTTGCATTCAGATCAGTCACTTCAGTATCTCCTACACTTGTTTCTCTCAACCCCTGTTCTTCTTCCATTCCTGGCAAGATAGATCCACCACCCGTCACTTTCACATCCACTGCTCCTTTCCTGCCACCAACACTCGAAATACTAATAAAGAAAATTCCAAATGAAACTGAAACTTAAACAGTTCTAACAGAGATCGTTACACCTGCAGGCCAGTTCCTTGAAAACACAAGCGAGTCTTCACCACTGCGCTCCCAGTTCCTAGAAGTGTCCAAAGTTTACCCAAAGATTAAACTGCCACCAGATCTTCTGCTCAACAGTATTTTTACTCATTTCCAGTTCACTCCTTTTCTCTCTTATGTGCCAAGCCCTTGTCTAGATGCTAGATCTACAGTGCCCATCAAAGTAGACACAGTCTCTACCCTCGGGGAGTTTACATTCCAGTGGAAAGAGATAAACAAGGAACATAAGAATAAATGAATAAGTAAAAATTTCAAATGGGGATACATGCTATGAATAAAATTATGAGAGTAGGGAGACAGTAACTGGAGGGGTGGGGAAAAGGAAATTTTAGATACCAAGATATTTTTAAATGGTCAGGACATACTTGAAGGTGACACTTGGGCTCAGACTTGAATGCTAAGAAGCAGCCAGCCAAGTGCAGATCTTTGGGGAGAGGGTTCCAGACAGAGGGAACACCAAGTGCAAACAGATGGGATGAAGGCTGGTGCAGTTTAGACACGTGAAGCCAAGGCGGAGGGGAGTAGTGGTAAGAAATGAGGGAGGAAAAATAGGCAGGGATAGATCTTGGGCTTGTCGGTCAATTCCCACACCCATTCATATCCTCATCTCTCTCTCTCTCTCTCTCTCTCTCTCTCTCTCTCTCTTTCTCTCTCTCTCTCTCTCTCTCTCTTATTGCCTTCCATCCCCAGCATCTTGTCTACTGAAATAAATATATCTACACTATATATATAAATCTTCAGCCATCCTCTCTCCCCTATTATGTCAAAGAAAACAGTTACCAAGCCTTCACTGAAGGGCCATCTCCCCTTTATCTACAGTCTTCATCCAACCCCTCTGACCACCCCGTCACCCATCCGTCAGTAGCTCGCTCTCTCACGTGCCTCTCTAATCTCTCCCTCAAACATTCTCAGATACTGTCTCGAATATATCTTCTCACTATCTCCCTCTTCAAAATATCATCCTCTACCTACACACACACACATGCACACACACGTATGTAAACATATATACACATATACATGCAAATGTACCAACACACACATGCATACACACATAAACTTTACTAGTACCTACTAAATAAAACCTCAGATCTTTCACCAGACATTCTAGTACCTCCACAATTTGTTCTCAGTCAACCACATCTCCCATCACAGGAAGACAAGACTCATCTCCATAGACTGTCCCATGGGACCATCCTACGCAGGCCTCTAATGGGACCTTTGATCCAGGGCTTTGCTCACAGAGCAAACCCTGCCTGGAATTCCCTCTCACTCTCTCTTCACCTCTAAATCTCATTTTTCCTACCTGTCCATTCTGAGCCTGAGAGTGCCGTGAGCTCTTTTTCCTCACCATACCATCCCTCCCTGACCGCCTTCCTCATCCAGTCTACTTACAGAACACTTTTTCCTACACCATCACTGTTTTCAGTCTAGAACATCTCTTTTATGTACGCATATTGATACGCACACACATATCTCACGAATGCATATATACACACCTGCTCCCCAGCCAATATACAGGTTTATCTGAAGGCAGACCACATGTAATCCTAGCCCCCAACAAGAACTGCATTCCTAATACAAACAATAATTATAATATCTGCATTAAATAAGCACAGGCTAACTCTGGTTTCCACAGAGAATAATAATAAACATGCATAATGGAAATCCTTAGAAATCTTCAAACTCATCAAGCTTTACTTCAGTTAGCAGTTTCTGTGGACACTTTTCCTATGCCACGCCTACCACCCCCATTCCCTTACTGTGACATCAGCACTTTGCTTTTCCTCAGAGGAACCACTGCTCCCTACTGTTAGCCCATGTGGCTTCCAAGGGGATGGCAGTATCCAGCTTCCACTCCTGAGACGGCTATGTGACTTTGGGCCTGGGCACAGGACCCAAGTCTACCCAATGAGACTTGATCCAGAGAAGCTGCTGAAACAAGCAAAAAAGAATCTCTCCCTCTTGGGGAGGCTGAGCTGTGAAGATGTGACCTGGAGTTGCTGTTGGACATCTTCCCACGACTGAGTATAGCCTGGTTGATAAAGAAGCCAAACAGACGAAAGCAGATCTAATGTAAGGAGGTCTTAAATAACATCCTTGGAGACTCTGGATCCAGCCATGCCTGAAACAAAACTTATTATACAATCCCATTTCTATTTAACTCAGTTTGACTGACATCTTTTTCTTACTTGCAGCCAAAAGCATTTTTACTAATATAGTTTTAACCACTTCCCCAGTAAACGTTTTTATTAGAATTTTTTAAATAAGCCAAATAATAAAGGTTGAATTCTTCATTAAAGAAGTAGGTATCAAGGAGCAACAAAACAGATCCAGTGAGTATGATTTTTAACTGTCCGATATTTCTGGATTTTATTCATCCTTTTTTCAAGAAGATCCACTTCTAACCAATCATACATATTTCATACAAGTTTTCTAGTCAGGTCAGCATTTTAAACTTCTACTTCCTATACCTAGGAGATTTTTAAAAGAAACTGTAGAATTTTTATTATCCTACAGTAAATCTCTTGCTCTTTACAAATTAGCTGTAGAAATTGCTAGAAAAAATCTCACAATACGGTACACTTATACTACATCAATTTAAAGTAAATTAAATTTAAAAATTCACTCATCATCATCTTTAATATAATTCTTCTGCATAAACAATTTAGTCAGTGTAGATAAGGCTACATGAAACTTGCCACATTTGGAATAGAAGAGCCCAGCTTAAAATCTAGCTTCTCCAAAAGAAATAATGAGTCTGTATCATTCAAATATGTATTTAGAGTAAAATCTAAATGTGTCTTGATATTGGCCAATTTGTTTAACTTATGGATTAGCAAGACATTTAGATTATTCTTTTATAAACAAAGCAAAATTAAATTAAGATTAAAGCTATAATGTTAATCATAGAAGAAGGGCCATTTTCCAGTGGCTGATGTATTTTATGGAGCATATTTAAGAGAACATGGCCTCCCTGAGGAAGAGATTAAAGATACAAACCTAGGAAACAAAGAAAATAAAATGATCTGCCTCAAAGGGAGAAGATAAAACCTGTCAGAAGCTCATGCAGACCTTGAATAAAAGCCTCTACTCCTTATATTTTAAACAGGGCTTTTTTTTGGAGCACTAAATCCACTTTAAAAATATATTTGAATTTATAAGCATACTTAGTAAAAATCCTGTCCTTCCTTATTAACCACACTCAAAACAGATTCTCTGAGATACTTATGACATCATTAACGTCTCACAAAATCCAATTTGAAATTGGACCTCTTTCAAAAAGAAAAACAAACACACATTTTCATTCACAAATGGCTGATACTGTTTTAAATTATGTTACTGCAAATTTTGCACCATTCCCACTTAATAACAACCATTTAAGAATGTTTCCTTCCAAACAACTACCAAGATAGAAAGGATATATCACGCAAACACATACATAAACACATACTCCTTTTTTATTTCATTTTTTTAATGGTGCAGTAGGATTTCCAAATTCTCTTAGTTCCACAGGACTTCCTCAATTACCACCTCAGTAACTGGGAAACGGAATTAGCAACATCAACCAACCCTCAGGACCAAGGATGGACCCCTGCATCTCCTGTCTCCTCACTCTGAAGTACTCAAATCCATTTCCATCTCTGCACCGCCAACAGGAAGATTTCAACTTGGGTTCATCAGCCCTGAACTACCTCTTGAGTCCCGGCCCATGTCTCTGTGGGACTATTTCACCAAAATATCCTAAATCAGCTTTATCTTCCCTTCAAAACCAGCTTCTCCTCTGACCTCTCTGCTTCCACTCAAGGTCTCACCATTCGTCCCATCCAAGCTCCAAATTCAAACACCCTGAGTCACTTCTCCCTGCTCTTCCTTCCTTCCCAAGTTGAGATGCTCTGTTGAGTGCCTTCCTCTCTTTTGCACCAAAATTCACATCTCCTTCGCTCAAATCCTTCTCCTAACTTACTTCGATGGGGTGATGGCATCCTACCTGGCCTCCCCACCTCCAGCTGGGCCCTGTCCCAACTAGTCAAAAGGTCAGATCCATCTTCACAAAGTACAACTCCAACCAGACCACTGGTCCACTCAAAATTCTTAAATGCACTCAGTAGCAGACACTGTTGTTGTCTTTCCAATAGCCTTCTTCCTTGCTAACAAAGCTTAACGTTAATTATACTCACGTGGCAATGCCCAGCCCCAGGGGATGACATGGGATGGGTCTAAGCTGATCACAGTAATCTCCTTTCTCTTTACCAATGAACAGCCTATGGTGGGCATGCAACCCATTCCTGATCAATAAGATGAAAGCAAGAGTCTAGGAGGAGAGCTTTTCCTTCTTGATAAGAGATGTACGGGAGAAGAAAGTGCTCTTTCGCTACCACTCCCACCACCACCGCTAGCTTGTTTCCTATTTTGCCTGATATCATATAAGGATGTGATGCCCAGGGCTACAGCAGCCAACTTGTAACCATGAGGAGACTGCTAAAACTCCAAGGTTGGCAGAATAAAAAGAACATCAAAGAAGCGTCCTTGTAGATATGACTGAACCATCTAAAATAGCTTGAGACTGCCTACCTAAAGACATCTTTGTAGGTAAGCAAATGTCTTTATGGTTTACGCCACTGTTTGTTCAGTTTTCTGTTGTATCTGCAGCCCAAAGCACTCTAACGGATAAACTCAGAGAGAGTAGAGTCTTCACCTTACCAAAGAAGGCCTTGTGTACCAGGCTGCTCTGTGTGTGTGTGGCCTGCAGACCCACAGCCTGGGCAGCTGGGAGCCCCACCCCAGTCGTATAATCAGAATCTCTAGGGGTAAAGTCCAAATGCCTATGTTATAACAAGCTTGTTAGGTGATTTTTGTCATGTTAAAGTTTGAAAAACACTGTTCTACAGAACGATCACAAATTACCTTTTTCCACCTCAACTACTACTCTATAGACCAGGAGGGGCACTTGGTCTGTAATTTCTCCAGTGACAGTAACCTCATATCACCAGGTTTGAGCATCATTTCTTGCTCATTTAACTTCATTTCCTCTTAATCAAAGTTTTCAAACTTGAAGCCTCCCAGCACCTGAGAGCAGCAGGAAGGGCTAAGGAAGAGAACAGGGGATGGAGGGGAACCATGATCACTGGGGGGCGCACGCCCGTCTGAAAGGGCACCTGGCAGATGCTGCCACTCAAGGACACAGATGTAGTGTTCCCAAACTGATGATTATTTCTAAAGAAAAGCTCAAATCCAGATTTATATGCAAAGATTTTTAGATACACACAACCAGTTGTGGTTTTTATTAAATGCTATGCTAATTAAGCAAACAAGTCCTTAAGTGGATTCAGCACCCAGCTGAGTTTGTGACCTAAGTAGACAGTTCTTGACCTATTGACGTATACCTTGAACATTGAGAGCATGTCCATTAGTTGACTCCGTCTAAAACGATTAAAATTAATTTTCTTTGGCTTGCTCGATGCTACTCTCTGCTGAGCACAGGATTTTCATCCACATCCCACTGTTTGGAGTGGCCAAATGGGGAGTTTGAGGACCTCTAGTTAGTGGCAGCAGGACAGTTTCATCCATTAGTCACTACAGACCAGACACCTAGAACTGCAAGCTTCTCAGGGCCTACAAAAATGTTTAAAATGTGAGAAGAAAAAATGAATTGGCTGCACAACACCAAAAAACTACAAGATTATAACTAACAGATGCGAAACTAAATGTCTACAAAATATAAACATAAGTCAATGGATCCACATCCACTCGGATACGGTATCATATCATATCATGTTAAATGCAGGATGAGGATGCATCTTAATGTTTGACAGGCTGCGGAGGGGAGTCCAGATCAATAGTGCCCAGGGCCTGCCAAGGTTCTAAGAAGGCCCCGAGTACCAACCTGAAACCAACCATCCTGCCCTAAGTCTAGTCTTCTTTATGGCTGTCACAGACACTGTTACCTTCTTCTGCTTCACTCTGTTTAATTGTCCACACAGCTGGATATGGGAGAACTGTCCACATAGATGAAAATAAACCATAAGTGACTTATTAAAAAATTATTTTTGAATCCTCACCTACATATGAATTTGTCTAAGACAAAATTAGGAAGCAGAAGCACACAACCATGTTTTGAGGGTCCCACACAACAATTTTAATTATTTGTTAATTTATTGCCGATATTAAAAATTCATACTTTACCTAAAAGTCCAGATTATCATTCTCTTGAAAAAATAACTGCAAAATGTGGAGATAATCGGTCCCAAATGTTGACCTGCCAATAAGCTACTAATGTTGAACAAGGCTATCCCTTTAAATGGGGTATGTTCTCCACTTGGCCACAAACCCTATTTTCATGTAGGTTAACTAGCTGTCCCTATACACATTTGAGTTTATGACCCCAGTTCTTAGAAAAACCTTATTCCTTTTTTATAATTTGGCCTCAATATCTTGCTTGAAGACTTATCATGAAAGGTATGGAAATCTCTCAATTAGCTCTCAAAATTCAACACTCCCACATTCCATACCCCAGAAATTAGTTTTCATGCTAGTACAAAGTATCATCAACCCAAGAAGAGTTTCAATCAAATTACCTTCTTAATGTGTTCTCAGTTTGAACCATGGTCCCCCAGAAGATAGACAAATGACAAATTACCTTTCAGTTTCTCTTACCCTTCAAGCTAGCCAAGAGAGAGACCAAACGAGGTTCAAAGCACTAACATCGAATGTCTTAATTAAACAGAGTGATCAATAAGTAACACACATAATAATTAGAAAGCCAAGTTTGGAACTCACAGAGTAAAAACAACATAGGACTAGTCTAGTATGGATAAGAAGTCAATTGCCATATTTTGAAAGGAAAAGAAAAACTCTAAAAAAATTCAGAAAAAGCTAGTAACTAGAGTTCAATCCAAGTTCATTATTAACCCATTGTATGATTTTACCACACTTATGCCCACGTGAAATACAGTATCTCACTTTGGGGTGGCAGACTTCTGACAACTACAGGTTGAGTAACCCTTATCTGAAATGCTTGGGACCAGAAGTGTTCTAGATTTCGAGTTTTTCTGGACTTTTGAATACTTGCTTATACTTACCGGTTCAGTATCCCAATCCAAAAATCCAAAATCCAAAATGCTCCAATGAGCACTTCCTTTGAGGGTCACATCAGTGCTCAAAAAGTTTCGGATTTTGGAGCATTTTGGATTTTGGATTCGAAATACTTGACATATATATGCTAATTGATATTTTGCATATTATTTTCTTACTCGTGAAAAGACAAACTGAACCCAGGAAAAGAAAAATTCTGGAAATATTGTCAAAGGAGTCACCAATTCACTTGAGTAACATAAGGACTTTTTATTTTTTTAATATATAGGTTTTAGTTTAATTTGTTAGCCACATCAGAAAAAGAAATGTTCAAACAGTAGATTTTCCACTTGAAATTAAAATGGAAATTAGCCCTTAGAAAACAGAGATAACTTTAAGTTTATACATCAGTGACTGGTTCATGAATTATTAACTGATTTTAATGATCCTGGCTATATTTTATTTGAAGTTATTCTCCTACTTGCAATGACTTTTGAACCCTCAAAACTCTTTCATCCATTCTCCATAGACAGAGCACACTTTCATGAGCGCTGACATTTGAAAAGGATCCATATACTCACAGAATGTAAAGATAATACACATGCATATAATTTATACAAAGGACTCTGGTCATTTGTTAAAGAGAGAAATGAATGAAACCCTATTATTCACGGTTTGTAAATAAATTTAAAGATAAGCGCTAACTTTTCACTTGTTAAGCCTGGAGCCAACAGTTCTTGTGTTTCTTCTAAAGTTTCCCAGATGGTCATTAAAACAAGAAAGGGCAGAAACATACTTTCTTTGAAATTCATCATTTCCCATCCAGAAAGATAACATATATCATCAAAAGTTAAGTCTTGAGAGAAGAACAATTTAGGTACCTTCGAATAAAATAAATGTGTGTCTTTATATGCTAGTTTTTACATTTTCAGTATAAACCTATACTGAACAGCACTGCCTCAGACACACAAGTTAGCAGTGAAACAAAATGCCATTAACCTTTAATTAGCACTTGTTTTATACCCATAAAATTAATTCTTCCTCTTCTACTACATTTTCTGTATAAAGAAAAATTACAGGAAATAAAAATGGGCTTTCCAGTCCAAAATTAATAAGAGTAGGAAAACACAGTAATGTGGCTCAGTTTAAAGATTGTTACATTTTCACCTGCAGGGAAATAAATGCAAACATCCCTTAGAATAAGTACAATTTGATTCCTACCAATATGAAGCGCTGTATCTAACTTTCCTAAGTTGGGTACACACTGCACTTATGATGATCAGATTGCTAAATTACTAAGAAAGCAAGTTATATCAGGCAAATAGTTGCATTAAGAAAATACGACAGCAAACCAAGTTGCATCCACACCCCTGCAGTTGAACAAGCATCTCAATAAATAATACCCCTTTTCAAGCTTTATATACCCTCCCTGAAAAAAGTGTTCTGAGTTTAAATTGGCTCAAAATAGCCTTTCTCAGAAAATAAAGAGACATACACAAAACACCCACAATTTCCTCTGGTCCCTTGAAGTACCCTTGGGATCCCAGTGAACAGAGATTTGCCACGCATTGCAGTGACTGAATTCCTACAATAGGGTTCTATTTTGGTGTCATTCGAGTGTTGCTGATCTTAAATCAGAGAAAGAAGTAGTTACATTAGGCAAGGTGATAGCTTCCAAAAATGAGAGCATGCCCAGTTTACACAAGGCTTGCATACATGGGCTAAGTTGTAAGGAGATAAATAATACCCCACTGGAACAATTAGGTGGCTTCTCAGAAACACCACATACTTAATTAGGCTGCCTAAGTCCCTGACTGAGCATACTTGGGGGACTTTTTAAAGCATGTAATAACCTGAGTAAATCCGGAATCAAAGCACACAAACTGTTCCTTAACTCTGGCTACGGCGATCCGCCTTTCCTTGCTTCTCTTTAAATGTTTAAGGCATCACTCACGGAATTTTGAGAGTATGAACGCTCCCCACTACCAAAGGGTTAAAACACACTGAATAAAGTCCCTTCCTTCTATCCTTGCTGGGAGGCCCCTCTGTGCCAGACGCGAAGCTGGGTGATGATGGCACAGAAGCAAGAGAGACCCTAATGGTCTTTTACAAACTTCAGCACTGGAGTTGGGAGCGGAGTATAAACAAATAGAAAGGAACACGACCCTCCAGCAGCCACCGGGCGCAGCAAACTCTTCCTCGCTCTAGAAACAATTCCTCCTCTTCCTGTTATGTATTCATTAGTTTTATATGGCACCTTTCTTTCAGCAGGCTCCTTATTTCCTCCTGTTATCCAAGCAATCATAAACAAACTACGAATTGAAAGAGAAGGGTGGAAGAGGAGGGAGGAGCAGGGGGAAGGGGAAAGAAAACCACATTCAAAAAGCAGAGGCCATCCAAAGCGGGGCTCTCCCTGCACATCGCCCTCCGGGTGACGTTTTCGCCCGATCCGGCCCTGGGGGCTCGGGGAAGGACAGGGAGC
>CAUYRT010020511.1:0-40135 GCA_963574885.1 Lepilemur ruficaudatus
TTTTTTTTTTTTTTTTTTTATGACTAATACTCCATGGTGTACATATACCACATTTTATTAATCCACTCGTGTATTGCTGGGCACTTGGGTTGTTTCCACATCTTTGCAAATGTGAATTGTGCTGCTATAAACATTAGAGTGCAAGTGTCTTTTTTATAAAAAGTTTTTTTTTCCTTTGGATAAGCACCCAGCAGTGGGATTGCTGGTTCAAATGGCAGGTCTACTTATAGTTCTTTGAGCTATCTCCATACTGCTTTCCACAGAGGTTGCACTACTTTGCAGTCCCACCAACAGTGTATAAATGTTTGCTTCTCCATGCATCCCTGCCAACAACTATTGTTTTGGGACTGTTTGAGTAATAGCCACTCTCACTGGAGTTAGGTGGTATCTCATCGTGGTTTTTATTTGCATTTCCCTGATGATTGGAGATGTTGCACATTTTATTGTATGTTTATTGGCCATTAGTCTTTTCTTCTTTTGAAAAGTTTCTGTTCATGTCTTTTGCCCACTTTTTAATGGAATTGTTTGATATTGTGCTGATTTGTTTGAGTTCTGTGTAGATTGTGGTTATTACCCCTTTATCGGATGTATAGCATGCAAATATTTTCTCCCATTCTGTAGGTTGTATATTTGTTCTAATGATTGTTTCCTTGGCTGTGCAGAAGCCTTTTATTTTAATCAGGTCCTATTTATTTATTTATTTATTGTTGCTGTAATTGCCTTTGGGGTCTTCTTCATAAATTCTTTGCCTAGGTTGGTATATGTAAGAGTTTTTCCTATCTCTTCTTCTAGAATTCTTAGTGTTTCATGCCTTACGTTTTTAAGTCTGTTACCCATTGTGAATTAATTTTTGTGAGTGGTGAGAGGTGTGGCTCCTGTTGCAGTCTTCTACATGTGGCTATCCAATTATTCCAGCACCATTTATTGAATAGGGATTCTTTTCCCCAGTGTTTATTTTTTGTGCTTTGTCAAAAATCAGATGGCCATATGAGAATGGTTTTATATCTGGATTCTCAGTTCTGTTCCATTGGTCTAGGTCTCTGTTCTTGTGCCAGTACTGTGCTGTTTTGGCTACTGTAGGCTTTTATATAGCTTGATCCGGTAAAGTGATGCCTCCAATTTGTTCTTTTTGCTTATTGTTTCTTGGGCTATTTGGAGTCTTTTCTGGTTCTAGCATAGAATTACTTTTTCTAAATCTGCAAAAAATGACGTTGGAATTTTAATGGGGATTTCATTGAATGTGTGAAATCACTTTAGGTAGTATAGACATTTTAACAATGTTGATTCTGCCGATCCACGAATGTGGCATGTTTTTCCATTTGTTCACATCCTCTGTGATTTCCTTCCTCCCTGTAGAGATCTTTCCCCTTCTTGGTTAAATATATTCTTAGATATTTTATTTTCTTTGTTGCTGTTGTGAAAGGTATTGAGTGTTTGATTTGATTCTCAGCTTGACTGTTGTTGATGTGTAGGAATGCTACTGATTTGTGTACATTCATCTTGTAACCTGGGACTTTACTGAATTCATGTATAAATTTCAGGAGTCTCTTGTCAGGATCTTTGGAGTTTTCTAGATGTAAGATCATATTGTCAGCAAAGAGAGATAGTTTGACTTCTTCTTTCCCCATTTGGATACTCTTGATTTCCTTCTCTTGCCTCATAGCTCTGGGTAGAACTTCCAGCACTATGTTGAACAGAAGTGGTGACAGTGGGCAAACTTGTCTGGTTCCAGTTCTAAGCAGGAATGCTTTCCAGTTTTTCCCCGTTCAGTATGATGTTGGCTGTGGGTTTGTCATATATGGCTTTTATAATATTGAGGTATTTTCCATCTATACCTATTTTGTTAAGAGTTCTTATCATAAAAGGGTGCTAAATTTTGTCAAAAGCTTTTTCTGCATATATTGAGGGGATCATATGGTCTTTGTTTTTACTTCCATTTATGTGTTAAATCACATTTATAGATTTGCTTATGTTGAACTGTCCTAGCATCTCTGGGATGAAGCCCACTTGATCATGGTGGATTATTTTTTTTTTTTATGTGCTGCTGCATTCACTTTGCTAGGATTTTATTGAGAATTTCTCTATCTGCATTCATAAGGGATATTGGTCTGTAGTTTTCTTTTTTTGTTATGTCCTTTGCTGGCTCTGGTATCAAGGTGATATTGGCTTTGTAGAATGAGTTGGGGAGGATTTCTTCCTTCTCTATGTTATGACATAATTTCTGTGGTATATGTGTCAGATCTTCTTTGTGGGTCTGGTAAAATTCGGGTGTGAAACCATGTTGTCCAGGATTTCTTTTTTGTTGGGAGATTTTCTTATTGCTGCTTCAATTTTGTTACTTGATATTGGTCTGTTTAGGAGTTCTGTTTCTGCCTGATTGAGCCTAGGGAGTTTGTGTGTTTCAAGAATTCATTCATTTATGAAACATTTTAAGTTTATGTGCACAGAGATTTTTATGATATTCAGAGGTGATATTTTGTATTTCCATTTTATCGATTGTAATATCTCTTTTTCATTTCTGATTGAGGGTCCTTTCTTTTCTGTTTTTGGTTAATCTAGTGAGAGCCTATCTATTTTGTTCACCTTTTCAAAGAACCGACTTTTTATTTCATTTTCTATATAATTCTTTTGTTATTAATTTCATTGAGTTCTGCACTGACCTTAGTGATTTCTTTTCTTCTGCTGGCTTTGGGATTGTTTTTCTCTTCTTTTTCCAATTCCTTGAAATGATTCATGAGGTTATTGATTTGTGGTCTTTCTGTCTTTTGGATGTAGGCATTTATGGCTATGAATTTTCCTCTTATGACTGCTTTTCCTGAATCCCACAGATTTTGATAACTTGTGTTCCCTTTGTCATTTAGTTTGAAGAATCTTTTGATTTCCGTTTTAATTTCCTCCTTGACTCAATAACCATTCAGCAGTAGATTGTTTAATTTCCATGACTTTGTGTAAAATTGAGTGTTTTTGCTGGAATTGATTTCTAATTTTATTCCACTGTGGTCTGAGAAGATACGTGGTACAGTTTGTTTTTTAAAAATTTGTTGAGATATGTTTTGTGGCCTAGGATATGATCAGTCTTAGAGAATGTTCCATGAGCTGTTGAGAAGATCATATATTCAGTGGTTTTGGGTGGAATGTTCTGTAAATGTTTCTTAGGCCCATTTGTTCTAGAGTTCTGTTTAAGTCCATCATTTCTTTGCTTATTTTCTGCTTGGAAGGGTCTATCAGGTCTGTCAGTGGGGTGGTTGAAGTCCCTGGCTATATGATGCTGCTGTTTATCATTTTGTTTGGATCAAGCAGGGTTTGCTTTGTGAATCTGGACACACCTGTGTAAGGTGCATAAATATTCAGGATTGTTGTCTTCTTACTGAATTGTTTCCTTCACCGTCATATAATGACCATCTTTGTCTTTTTTTACTTTTGCTGATTTGAAGTTTATATTATCTGTTATGAGTATGTTTACAACAGATTTCTTTTGGTTTCCATTTGCATGGAATATTGTTTTCTATCCCTTCTTCTTGAATCTGAGTGAGTCCTTGTGGGTTAGATGTGTTTCCTGAAGATAGCAGGTACTTGGCTTGCATTTTTTTTTATCCATTTGGCCAGCCTGTGTCTCTTGGGTGGGGAGTTCAAGCCATTCACATTTATTGAAATAATTGATAAGTGGAGTGGATTTCTGTTCATCCTGTTGAATCGCACTTTATTGCTTTGTTTTATCTCTTGGGCGATTGTGGTATCCAGGCTCTGATCTTTAGCTTTTGGGTGATTTTTTACATTAGTGGGTGTCTATTGTGCTGGTCCATGTATAATGCAGTTCTTAGGACTTCCTGCAGGGCAAGTCTAGTCTTGACAAATTCCCTTAGTGTTTGCTTGTCTGAGAAGGTCTATATTTTTCTCTCACTTAAGAACCTTAGTGTTGCAAGATACAGCATTCTAGGCTGGCCATTATTCTGTTTGAGGCAACTGAGAATGGGTCCCTAATTCCTTGTGGTTTATAAGTTCTCAGTTGAGAAATCTGTAGTTAGTCTGATGGATTTTCCTTTGAAAGTTACCTGCTGCTTTTGCCTTATGGCTCCTAAGAGTGCCTCTTACATGTTTATTTTGGCCAGTCTGATGAGTATGTATTGTGGTAATTGCCTCTTTGTGATAAGTCTCCCAGGGGTCTTTGAGTTTCTTGTATATGGATATCTAGATTTCTAGCAAGGGCAGAGAAATTTTCCTCAGTTATTCCCTCAAATAGGTTTTCCAACTGTTGTTATTTTCTTCTTTGCCCTCAGGGATGCCTGTGATTGTTATGTTAGGCCTCTTTACATAATCCCGTATTTCTTGTAGGTTTTGTTCGTTCCTCTTGTTTCTCAGATCTCTCTCTTTGACTGACTTGTTTAACTCAAAGGGGTTGTCTTCAAGTTCTGTGATTATTTCTTCTGCCTGATACAGCCTATTAAGGGTTTCCATTGTGTTTTATATTTCCTTGAATGAATTTTTCGTTTCCAGAAATTGTTTGATTTTTTTTTAATAATTCAATTTCCTTAGTAAATTTTTCATTCATTTCTTGCATTGTTTTGTGTGGGTTTTTGTTTGTTTGTGTGTTGTTGGGTTTCTATTTTGTCTTGTATTTCACTGTGCTTCCTTACAATACATATCGGAATTTTTCATCTGTCATTTCAGTCTTTTCATTTTTGTTGGTATCCATTGGTAAGGAGTTATTGTTTTTGGGGAGGGGGGGTGTCCTTTTGCTCTGATTTTTCATGTTTCCAGAGTTCTTTTGCTGATTCCTTCTCATCTGGCCTCTTGGTCGAGACCTAGGGGTGCTAGCCCTGACTTACGGGCCTGTTGCCGGGTCCCTGAATTTCAATCCCTGAGCGTGCCGAGGGAGGAGTGCTGGTCCTGAGTTGCCTGTTTTAGCAGTTTTGGTGTACCTCTTGGGTTACTTCTGACCTGCTGTCTTCACCTCTTTCCAACAATGTGTTGTGAGTTAGGTCCCCCAGCTTACTCTCAGTGATGGCCGTTTGTACTTGTGAGTATCAGTCAGCCACACCCTGTTTGCTCGAGCTGGAAGGCGCTGTGATGGGCTATATCGTTGTTCTCCCTGTCATTGGTTGATGGTTGTGCGATAGAGCCAGCTGCTGAGATGTTCTTTTGTGTCCATGGTAGACTGTGGTCACCCAGGTGGAGTACTCGAGTGCCCCAAGCTTTAGGAGGGACCCTATAGCTCCCAGGGGGGTTCTTGATCTCTACCATCACTGAGGTGGGGAGAGGAGCAAGGCAGTTTATGGCTAGGTTGTAGGAGCCTGAAAAGCTTTGCAGATCCTTGGTGGGGCTCAGAAGTTGCTTTTTTTAGGAATCAGTTTTTAAAAATTAGCTAGGTTATTCTGATAGTAAACGTAATACTTCATGTTTAGTGAATGCATACAGTACACCTGACATTAGGGTAAATGCCTGGCATATATTTTCGGTTTTCATAGCAATCGTTTGAGGTGGGTACTTTTGCTTTTCCCATTTTCGGATGAAGAATCCAAGGCACAGGGAGATTAAATAAATTGTTCAAGAGTATGCAGCTAATAAGCCCTGGTTTATGGGTTTTGAACCCATATAGTCTGACTCTAGCACCTTTTTTTAACCACTATGTTTATAAAGTCCAAAAATTTAAGCTTATTGCAATGAAAACAGCATTGGGAAGTTTTATAGGAAAATAATTCATAAGTAGAAAATTTATAACTTTTCAGGAAGAACCACAGGCATGATGTAATAAAACATTTGTTTTATTTAGATCATATACTTATGTGCACATACATGTATATTTCATACATATGTACATGAGTGTATTGATTTTTTTTTTTTTGATATAAGGTCTTTCTCTGCCCCCAAGATAGAGTACAATGGCATGCTCATAGGTCACTGCAAGCACAAACTCCTGGACTCAGGCGATCCTTCTGCCTTATCCTCCTGAGTAGCTGGGACTACAGGTGCCTGCCACTATGCTCAGCTAATTTTTAAATTTTTTTGTAGAGACTGGGTCTTGGTATTGCCCAGGCTAGTCTCAAACTCCTGGCCTAAGCCATCCTCCTGCCTCAGCCTTCCAAAGTGCTAGAATTACAGTTGTGAGCCATTGCTTCTGGCCCATACTGGTTTTTATATTGACTTTTTAAAGCCTCGTTATAATTTTATCTTTGAGGTAGTAGATTCTGTGTTTTGTAGCCAGTGTGGTATATGCCATGTTTTATTTTCTAACTAAATGCAGGCTGTGGTAGCAACCAGAAATTTGAGTATGAGTGAAGAGTGTGAGGAAATCTTGATAGATTTCTGATGGCTTTAATATGCCTTTAGGAAACAAAGGAAGGCAAGACCTACCCAAGATTCAGACCCTAGTTTTGAAGTCGACCTGTACCGTGTCCTTTAGTCCCTTCCCCTCTCACCGTGCATGCTGTCAGCGCTGTCCCTCTTGGCTTTGCGCTGGGTGTTGCCCCAGCCCTTTCCTGGCCTGTGCATAAAGTTAAACAACAAACAAACTTACTCATTTTATGACTTTTGGAGAGCTGAATCTCCTTAATGCTGGACCTCACTTAGTTTCATGAGGTTTTATTTACATATTAACTAATAGTTTTTCCCCAGGTAACATTTGAATTTTAACAGAATCTTCTAGAGATAATTCTTTGATTATTACTTATCAATAGTCCTTAACATCTGTTGACCAAATATTCACCATTCCCAAATGAGAAGGGGGGATTTCAGACCTATATAGTGGCAGGTTTAGGGTCAGCCTGAGAGACCTTCTTAAATCTACAGACTCACTTTCCTGAAGATGTGAGTGTGTATTGCTTCTTGTAAGAAACAGTAAAGTTTGGTGATTAGTCCTGGAGGAAGCTTCTAGGTAGAAAGTTAAGTGTACTCTTATGAATCAGGAACTCTCGATGAATATTTGATTTTTAAGAACCTCACATGTCAGCGTACCTAGTTTTGTGATGAGAACACACTAAACGCACTCACTTTACTAGTGTTACAGGATGCTTACACGTATGTAGTTTCAAGTTTTCATCCATTGTGTTTTCCTTGTTTGTGTACGGTTAATGCAGCATTTGCCTGTAGATTCTTGTGGCCCATGTTCTTGCACAAAATATAATTTAACTTCAAAGTTTTTTTTTTTTTTTTTTAAACCAAGTGGCATCTAAACAACCAAGTGCTAGTTGCAATCTGCATGGCTTCTGAACAACAGGGTGTAGTGCTTCAGAAATGTGAACATTTTATTCATGTAATGACATTTTAGACATTCTGTCTTTAGTATGCAATTAAAAATGAATGTGATCAGCATCACCAGCTTGATTGTTGAGAATCACTGCAGATTTCACATTAAGTGTCATTGTAATTGTTGTTTGCTTTTGTGAACAGACGCCCATGAGCAGCAAACATGTTGGAGATAGTCATGGCCTGTATCATGGGCTGAGTAGTATGAAAAATTATCTTGTTGTTTATTTGTTTTTATAAAGGCTTAGCCCTGTTGTAACTATGGGCATTTAAACATTTTTTTTTATGGATTGTGGGGAGTTATCTTAGGCTAATACAGTATTTATTGAGAGCCGGTTACGCGGCAGGCTTTGTCAGAGACTGGGCTTGCAGAGATGAAGGAATGGAATATCTGTGATCTCAAGGAAGGAAGTGAAGCAGACTTACCGTAAAGGACCTTCTGCACCTGCAGAAGAGGAATGCTACCTGGCACTGACTGCATTCAGGGGTTGGGGGTTGACTCCTGGCCTTCCCACTGAGGACATGTCCCTCTCTGTCTCCATTCCCACGTTCACTCATTGAGTAGTCACCTGTATGTGTGGGTTTTTGTACTAAGAGAGCATGTGACACTTAATTGACACATGGTCCTTTTCTCAAATAGCTCCCTTTTCAATATGGAAGATAAATTGGGAAAAAGAAAGCAGTAATATGGTAAGTGCCCTGTTTAGGCAGTAGGTGTCAGGGACATGTTTACAGACTGGAGTCTTTATGAGAAGGACTGTTCTGTGAGGATAAACAGGGAGGGCATTCCCGCAGCAAATATGTATTCATTTAGTACCTACTGTATGTGGTCACTGTGCTAGCACAGTGTCCAAGAGAGGCACATGTAACAAATAGGCTGTGTTAAGTGCCGCGGAGAAAGGAGCCTGTAGGTAATGGGTGGGCAGCGTACCTATGCTTGGCAAATTGGCGAAATTTAACTAAGTACACTTTAGGAAATGGAGTTTATTCTGAATCCTAAAGAATTTGTAGGAAATAGTTGGGCAAAGGGGTAAGACTTGAGAACTTATTTAAAAATAGTCACATTGGTTGAATTTGTGTGCACACATATGCAAAATACTCAGGCACATTTTTTGACCTACAGGTTGTATTGTTGCTAGTTATTCACGCTCCTACAAGAGGATTACACAGCCTTGCCCTCTTGACATCAGGCTTGACCACATGACTTCTTCTGGCCAGTGGCAGCTCCTGTGTCTGAGCAGGCACTTGACGTCTCATTTCATGGTTTCGTCATTGCCCTTTTCCCACTTCTGTGAATTAGCGTGTCCCAGGCTGGGGCTCATTCTTCAACCATAGCCCCAGAGTGAAGACTGGAGCAGAGTTCCAGCTACACACAGATGCGCACAGATGTTATCGTGAGAAAGAAATACAACTTTGTTGTCGTCAGTTGCCAAGTCCTGGGGTCATTTATTTTTACAGCATCATGTAGTGCCTGAGAGTACTGCCTGTGTGTCTGTGTGTACAGGCAGGTATGTGCACACGAGGCCGAGGAGCCCATTGCCAGCTATGAAACCAGAGGTGTAAGCCAGGGCCAGTTCTCATGGGCCTTGTAAGCCAAGTTCAGAACATTCCAGATGAAAGAACATGAAGAGGTGTGCGGTTCAGCAAGACCTCCCAGAGACTTTGTCCATGCTGTAGTTGGCTCTAGGAGGTAAAGACCTGAACTGGGGTAACACAGTTCGCGTGGAAGGAGAAAATGAGAGTTAAGAAGTAAATTGGAACTTGGAGAATGATGAGGAGATGGCTTGAGAGAAAGGCAAGTAGTCCAGGGAAACTCTAGTTTTTACTCGGCTACTTAGGTAGGTGGTTGTACCATTAATCAGAATCAGATATACACGTGTAGATTATATTTGAGGGAATAAAAAAATTCTCTTTGACACATACCAAATTTGAGGTGCTGTGGATTTCCCGAGGTTTCCTACATAGGCAGTTAAGAGGAATGGCCGCGGGGGGTTCCGGGTGACTGGCAGCAACGTGTAGCCAAGGCATGGGTCAGACCACAGGGGAAGAGTTTGAGGAGAGATCAGAACCGAGGCCGTAAGCCTGAGAACCCCAAAACGGCCGGTGGGCTGAGGAGAGGAACTGGCCAAGTCTGCTGCAAGGGAACGGCCGTGGAAGGTCAGTACAGAAAATAAGTAGTGAATGACGATGTCAGAGTAAGAGGAAGGTTTGGAGAGAGAATGTCACCATGGAGTAGAACTTTCTACTCCATGGCCTTGCTTTGAAGTTTGTTAAATTGCTTTTAATTTAATTTTAATTTCAGTTGTCCCAGTTTCCTCACTGTCTTCTCCAGTGCCCCCTTCCTGGCACCCTGGAGATCCCCGCTCCTTGATCATCTGTGGTGCCTGGAATACGTCAGTTACGGTGTTTCACTTTACGTTGACAGTTTTCTTTTTTCTACTACTGGAAACATCTGTTTGATTACTTCAAGAGCGCTGAGTTCTCACCAGTGCCTTTCTTCTTTTGCGACCCCCTGCCTCTGGGACTTTGGCCACCCTTCATCCATCCTCTCTCGCTCTCCCTTCCCTTCTCTCTCCCGGCCTTCCGTCCTTGGACTTGTCTGTTAAGAGGCACTCCGGTTTTGTTTTGCTTTTCGATTTTAAGAAATATCGTTGATAAAATTTTGTAACTGCAATATTTTTTTTCATCGTGTGTTCAATAAACGTTTCTACTCCAACCTCCTGAACGAATTATCCGTTTTTCCATGGGCTGCTGACTCATTTAACCCTTGCCTTTCTTGCTTCTGGCCAGGCAGTACTACTAAACTGCTTTTCTCTATAGCCTTGATTTCTTAATTGCCAAAACCAGTTGCCCATTTAGGACCACAGAAGGCTTTATTCACCCCTTCTTTGTCATGGTACTAGTCTTTTCTGAAGTGCTGTTATGTCCTTCTCTCCCTCGGTGGCTCCGTTTTGCTGCTCTCTCTGCTGTTGGTGCTGTAATGCTGGACTCTTGGTCCTCCACGCACTCTTTCAGTAAAGAAGGCCTGTGGTTAATCACGGGGCCGCCATCCTGAGGTCAGGGAGGCAAGTTGATACCGACTGTAGCTGTACTCATTTGTTGACTTCAGACTGTGCATGTTTACTTAGACACTTTAAAATTTTGTTCTTGGGTCACAGGATACTCTGCAAGAGGGAGTTGTTGGAGGGCTTGATCCCTGGTACCTGCTGCTTCCCGTGCTGCCATCTTCCTCTCCCCTTGACCAGGACCTCTTCCCTGGAGTTTCCGTGCTTGGTGATGTCTTACTGCTGCCGTCATGGAATCTGGACTGCGTGTTTTCTAGACCAAGTAATCTAGGTGATGGTTTGCCTACACCAAAGTCCAGTATCCATTTTCAGTTTTAGGCTGGCAGTCAGTTGAGGCTTTTCCTCAGGAAATGGTGGCTTCTGCTGGTCTTCAGTCTTCAGCTTTGGTGGTTTTTCTCCTGCAGCTCCAGTAAAGTTTTGCATGTGAACTTTTAGTCACCTGCCACTACCTATAAATAAAGGCCTAAAAGACAAAACTAAACTAAAACTGTGTTTGGTTTTTGTGGCCGGTGTCGGAAGAGAGGAATCTAGAAAATACAGTAGATAATGAGTAGTGGCATGGGAGAGGAGGGGAAAATAAGCTGGATCCTGGGGACGCACTCAGGAGCTGACTTAGAGTTGCGGTTTCTGTTGGAACCGCGGCGTTGTTTCTCAGATCAGCCTGTGTGAAGATACGAGGCCGCCTCATAAACCTGGCCGGTCTCTGCTTCCAGTCCATGCTGTACTCGAAAGTTACATTAATTTTCCCGAGACTCGCCCGTAGGACTTGAGACTGCTAAAATGTCCTTTTAGCAATTTGTGACCTCTTCTCCCTACAGTTTGGGAAGACAGTTTCTATGGGGAAAGCTACATAAAGTCAAGGGTATCACAGTTTTATTCACTGAATTAGGTGCTGAGGATGAGAGAGCCATTTCATTTGCAAGATTGAAGAATGGGGCATTAGTACCCAGATACCTTGTCATGCACTTATGGAGTATTGCACTAAACTTTAACTCTTTCAGGACAGGGACCGGGTTGTGTATTACTCATTTTTACGATTCTGAGTCTTCCAGAGGAGGATGTGCTATACACAGTAGATAACTGAAGAATGCATACATTAAGAAGTTAATGAATGTTGATCAGTAAGGACATACCTGTGATACACAGACTCAGCACAGTAAATTTGAACTCTTTTATTTAAAGCTTCAAAACTGGTCATAGTTTGATGGGCTTGTGTAAATTTCTTTAGAAATTGGGCTAAGTTACAGCAAAAATTTATTAAATATATATAACCCATTACAGAAATTAATGACTTGGTAGTATACAGCAAGAAATGCAGATTTGTTCTGGAAACATGCTGCTGATTTTGACCTGGTACAATAATCTCATGTAATTAGAGCCTTTCGTGTTCGCATTTCAGTACCTGACTAAAGGAGAAAACCTTCTTGGGATAGTGGCTGTTGAAGAGTAAGGTAAACTTTCTCAGGTGGGCAGTAACTGACCTGTTTTATTCACAGGGAAGCTAAAGATAAGGTTTATACCAGATGATATAGAGAATCTGTATTTACTAATATTTATGTGGATTAAAATTTAGTTCATGTTTTTTGAGTGGAGTCTGTAGAATAAATTTGAAGGTGTCCTTTTTGCCTTCTTCTTCTAGCTATCCAGATGTAACCACTGTTAAGAATTTTTAGAATTTCTCTTTCCCAGTTTTATTCTGTATACTCATAAGTGAATGTCTGTGGTGTGCATTTGAATTTCATTTTACAAAAATGGGATCATAGGATATATACTTTTCTGCAACATGCGTAAGACATTCTTCCATATATAAACAAAAAAGTGGGTATGTACAAATATAATTCTATCTTTTTAATAGCTGCAACATAGTCTATGTACTAGTTGTTTTCTTAACTATTAATGAACACTTTATTTCCGGAATATACCGGTTCAAGGACGTTGCTATGACCATTTTTGCACCCATACCTTTCTGTACTTGTATGTTTCTATAAAATAGCTTGTTAGAAGTGGAATTTGAGTCAAAAGGCAATACTTGTTAAAAATTTTGATAGACTACCAAGTTATTTAAAAAGGCTACTAGTTGTGGCTATGACCCTTTACCTAACACTGGATATTCTGACTTAAACTTTTCAGTCTGACAGATAAAAAGTAAGGCATTATTGTTTCAAAGGTTACAGTTTCTTGTTCATTGTTGAGATCGATCATATTTTCATAAATATTTCTTGCCATCTGTATGTCCTTTCTATGTGAAGTGCCTGTTTTTCTGTCAAGATTTGTTTTATTTTTATAAATTTATGAAAGTGCTTTTATAAAACATGCTTTACTCTGTTTACAAATAATTTTTCATAATCATTTTGGTCCTCTAATTTTGTGGTATCTTTGCCATTAGTGAATATTTTTTATTGCTTTGTTTGGTTTTTTTTTAGGGTACTTGAAATGTAACTAAAAAGACTGAGGGAGCAGTTATTTTTTAAAATCCTAAATAGCTGAGCCTGAGTTACAACTGAGAGATTGTACCTCATTCATTTTGCTTCTTTTTGCGCTTGGTACCATATTTATCAGAGCTTGAGCAGTCCTTTTTTTTTTTTTTTTTTTAAATCAGGCTCAAGTCTATTAAACTCCCTACCACTGCACTGTATGAAATTAGAAGCAGCGTTGAATATAGGTTTGTTTCTGAGATCTTTAAATGTTGACTAGTTAGGATGGTGTAAGTTCCTAATTTTTAATATGACTATAAAAATATTAACTTTACTTCAATGATTATGTTTATTTCTGCATAGAGAAGATTCTCAAAATGAACCATAGGGACCTAGTTTTCTTATTTTGCAATAAGTAGGCTGATACAAACAAACCCTCCCCTAAAACCAGAGCATGAACTTTTAAAAGCTCGCGAGTAACCTGTGAGCTTTGTAGAAATTATCCTTATTGATAATTGTGACTGGTTAAGGTTATCTGGTTCCTTAAAACTTACTTCAGATTCACTTTTTATGTGTTGTAGTGAGATTATATATATTTATTGATAATAATCTCACTACATACATAGGTAGGCTTTTTTTTTTTCCAGTTTATTTCCACACACATGATAGTAAAGAAAATAATAGGTTGAAAAAGATGTTTAGCATTTTTAAAAAAGTGTTTTGTTTTCTGGTGTATCTTATAGAATCTTTGATGTGATTTGGGGGAGGGGTAGAATACAGAATATCTAGTAAATAGTATTTTCAGGGGAGTTACTTATTACAAAAGTCATAATTGAAATTCTGAGTTAGTATAAATCAAATATTCTATAACATACTCCACCAACTGATTTTGTGTTGTGAAGACAGTCAGTAATTGTATTATTGTTTTGTCAGTTTGGCTGTTTGATTGATGTGGACCTGTCACCTATACAAGAATAAAATAGTGAAATATGTCTGTATTCTGCTGTTAGTTTAAATTGCTTAATTTTAAAGATGGAAGTTAAACTTTAGAACTGTTTTCATTTGCTTTTTTACCCTGGGGGGGCCAACCCTTGACTTCACCAAAACTGCTCTGGTCAGTGTTTCTTAATCCTCTGATCTTTGACACAGCCGCAGTTGGTCAGGACCTCGGTGAAATTCTCTCTCCACTCGGTCTCCAGGACTGGCCTGTTGCCCTGGCCTCAGGCTTTGTCCCTGTGCCCTGTACCCTCTCTCTTCTCCACTTGGCCCGTTGTGGAGTCTTTCGTTCTCCTGGTGAAAGGTGCTAATGCATCCCAGGGTTGTGTCTCTAACCATGCTCTTCGTCCAGAGATTCAGCCCCACAGAGCCAGTCGCTCCCTGGACATCTCTGTCGGCATCTCAGAGTTAACACCTGTCCAAAACCAAACTCTGGTCCCCCCCCAGCCCACTCTCACCTGCTCTCGCTCAGCCCTCTTCGTCCTGGTAAACAGCTGTTCAGTTTGCCAGTTGCTCCTGCCCACAACCTGGCACCCCATTCTCGATTCCTTTCTTTCTCTCAGACCTCACGTCTAATCTGCCAGCAAATTCTGTCAGTTCTACTTTCAAAGTGCTTTTATAATTTAAACTACTTCTAAACATCTTCACTTCTCGCTACTGACCTCGTCTAAGCTATCCTCATCTCTCACCTGGAATATTCTAGCAACCTCTTACTTAGTCTTTATTTTAGTTTTTAAAAATTGTATTCATTTCCATTGCCTGCCTTCGCCCCCTGACAGTCTGTTTCCCATACAGAGATACACTTCTGAACTTCAAGGCAAGTAATGTAATCTTTCTGCTCAAACTGTCAAGTGGTTTTGTATCACTCACCGTGTACCTTGGCCTACGAAGCGTACCTGGGGGCTACCTTGGCGCAATGTGAAGACCTTCCCCCAGTAAGTCTGATGCTTTTCCCCTTTCTCATTCTGCCACAGCCACGGTTGTTTTCTTCCTGTCTCTCAGACGTGCCGCTGGGCTTCTGCTTGGTGTCTCTGCACGCGTTCCTGGGCTTAGAATGCTTTCTCCGCAGTCAGGCTTTGTTAAGAATCCCAGAAGTCTGTCTTGACTGCTTCTGGTGAAATTGTACCTTCCCTCCCGCTTCCACCCCTAGGACTTCGTGTGTCCCCTTCTGTCATTGCTGCGTGTCTCCTCCTGCTGGACTGCGCGTGCCGTGAGAGCAGAGATTACTTTGTTCATTTATCTTTTCCTGTTGCCTAGACGTGGGGAGTGTGAGGATGATAACGATGATTTAACTGGAAATGGAAGTGTTCTGTGCCCTCGGTTTACTGTCTATTCTGAGTGTTCTGTGGCTACTAAATTACAGTTTTCATTTCTTCCTCAACATTTGTTATTGTAGATTATTATTACCATGTAGGGTGATGTTTAAATTTCCAGTGTGGCCCCGGGGCGTTCCTGTGACATGAACTGTATCTTTCACCTCATTTGTGCCCCCGCTGCGGAGTTCTGACCTTAAGTTGGTTTTTGGTTTTTTCCCTCCCTCACAGGCAGTTCTCCCTCTCATTTACTTCTATTCCTTGAGAATTATTACTGGAAAAATATGGAGAAACTTTGTCCTAAATCACTGATTAGTTCCTAGAGATGCATTACAACATAAATCTTTGGGGAGCGCTTTTATTGTGGGAGTGTCACGTTGGGGAAACAAGAGACCCTCCCTGGGTGGCAAGTTTTCTGAATATCTCCTTACTTTGAGTTTATTCCTGATTATCATGGTCACGTTTCTTTGACAACATATTACATGCCTAGTACTGATTCAGGCATTACAACCAGTCTGTTATTTCATTTGATTCCAAAATCAACAAAAGATGTGTTACTATTACCTATGCTTTCTTTGGTTGAATAAGGCCCAGAAGTTTAAGGAATTAACAGTTACAGAAATAGCCAAAGGGTTTTGCTTCTCCCTTTCTGCCTCGCCCAAGAAAACTACTAACCTGAAAGTTCATGTTCGTAGGTATAGTTCATTTATTTTAGCTGCTTTATAGTATTCTATTGTCCAAATACATTATGCTCTGTCTTCACTCCTATCCAGAGATGATTAGGTTGTTTCCACTTTTCCACTGTTACAGATGTGGATTTATTGAACACCCTTGTCTGTGTTTCCTTCTGTAGTAATGAAAATTTTTTAGGATGGATACCTAGAAGTGTAATTTCTAGATTCTGATTTACTGGACACTGCCAAACTTATTTTTGAAATGGTTATGACAATTTATATTCCAAACTTCAGTTTCCAATGTCCTCAGTATTTTCAGATTTTTGGATAAGCTGAAGTATTTAAAATAATACTTATTTTAATCTGTGTTACCCCGATTTCAGTGAGTGAGCATGTTTGCTTACGTTTAGCCTTTACTTCTCTTTACTTGGATTTCTCTTTTTTTACACACTCAGCAATGTTTTGAACAGAATGTTTATTTTGTATTATCCATCTTATGGTAGAATAGTTAAACTGCCTGTCCGTTCTGCCACATTGCTGTGGGGACCGGGGGCTGCCACGTCCTCATGTTGACACAGCAGGGTAAGAGGCAGTGGTTGAAAGTGCTGCTGCTTGTTTCAGAATTGCCTGAGTGTGGATTCTGGCCCACTGGTATTAGCTGTATGATCGTGATCAAGTTAATTGATCTTTCTAAGGCCCATTTCCTTCATCTGTAAGACAGGGACGGCAACAGTACCTACCTTACAGCGTTGCTGTGAAAACTGGATAATGCATAAAAAGTGCTTAGTGCAGGGGCCAGGTTGGAGCTGGCTGCTGCCAAGTGAGGTCAGTGGCTGGTGGCTGCCGTGCCGAGCTGCTTAAAGAAATTGATTAGCACAGTGTGTGGCACGAGGTGGGCACTTAGCAGGTGTCCTCCTGTTAGTATTTTGTTATCATCACTTTTTCTTTGTTTTGTTTGTTCTAGCAGAACATCTTTCTTGTTCATTTCAGGACGGAAATTCAGATTTAAGGCTTATCCTTAAATCGTTTGATGTTATTTGTCAGGGAGGGAAGATTTCCAGCGCCAAGTTTAGGGTTAGTGTTGTGTGTGTTTTAGGTTGACTCTGCATTCTTGTTTGTTGCTGTTTCTTGTTTTGTGGGCAGTTATCTAGAAATGGTAGCATCTTCTTCAAAAGCATCCTTAAATGAGGTTTTATGAATAATATAGCTTTATGTTTAAAAATAAAATCAGTGATTTTGAGGTTGTTGTTTCATGGAACGTAACCCTTATCATATTCTTTTTTTGTTGTTGTTGAGACAGAGTTTTGCTCTGTCACCCTGGCTAGAGTGAAGTGGTGTCATTACAGCTCACTGCAGCCTCAAACTCCTCGGCTCAAGTCATCCTCCTGCCTCAGTCTCCTGAGTAGCTGGGACTACAGGCACGTGCCACCATGCCTGGCTAATTTTTCTGTTTTTAATAGAGACGGGGTCTCGCTCTTGCTCAGGCTGGTCAGGCTAGTCTCGAACTCCAGAGCTCAAGTGATCCTCCCGCCTACAGGCGTGAGTCACTGCACCTGCTCTTATCATATTCTGTACCTCTGCCATTTTGTATTCCATTAATTATCTAAAGAATTTATTCAAGAATGTAATTTTAAAAAGGTTTGTGTGTGCATGTGTTAACCTGGAATATTAATTTAACCATGTGGAAGAGTCTCAAGAATGGGGTGGGGTTTGAGAATATTATTCTAGTGAACAGAGAGTTTCCGTAACATTAAATGAGAATCTCCTTCGTTGATTGGTTCTTTTCACAGTAATTCTCTTTTGCAAGTTATGTTACGGAAAGTCCTCAGTTGAATAGTGAGCTATTTTCGTCAGTCTGGCTTTGCCCTCCATAGAGGTTCTGTTCCCTTTGTAAAATACTACTGTTAAAAATCCTCCTACACAGCTTGACCTCCTTTCGGGAGTCCCTGTGCTGATTTACACAGCTTGCCTTTTTGTTTCTCTCATGCCTGGTACTGGGTGACATTCCAGTCCTCTGTAGTCACTGGGTGATGCAGAGAGTGAAACCGGAAGAGTCGGCAGCAGGTACTGGCTGGCACGAAGCATGCAGCTCAGGACTGCTTAGGATACTCGGGAGAGAGTGCCAAATACGTCAGCCGTCACGGCGTATTTTGTTTGTAAGATCGCAACTGTGGGGCAGTAGTATTCAAGTTACACGCTCTGCCCTCAAATTATTTTATTTCTCGTTGGTTCTTTCCAGCCCTGTTACGATCCCCTTTCATGTATCTGTCTCGTGTGAGATGTGAAAGGCCTTGAGATAGGGAGGACTGAAGAAACCGCCTGCGTTGTAAAATGTACTTTTGTGTGTTTGCTAACGCAGTACTTTAAAGATATTTTTAATTTAGGTAAGTTGCTTGAAGATTTTTTTCTCAGTTGAAATAGGTTGAGTGCTGTGAATTCAATTTTTGGTGTGCTAGAAAGACAGGTATGGAAGAAGCACTTTGTAGGAAGCTTCTTTGAATCAGTTGCCATAGTTTGTAGATTTTACTTTGATGTGAGAGTTACCCTGAATGCAGGTAAATGATAGTCTGCCAGTGTTTGTGTATATAATTTGTAGAGTACATTATCCTTGTCATTCAGATTTAGAAACTTCTTATTAATATTTCACAAACGGAAAGAAGAATCTTAGTGCAGATTCAAGATGCAGGTTATAAAAACAAGTTTTCTGATTTTCTCTTCTTGGGATTTCTTTTGAATATTATAATATTGCGGCTGAGTTTAGGAATGTGGTTGTTTTCTTTGAAAGAGAAGATGGTTCATAGTTTTATATATGTTAATTTAGGTAGAATCAGTTAAATCATTGGAAATGATTTGAACTCTTGGAAAATTATATTTTAATAATAGAATTATAAACATATATAGTGTCATTTTATTTTTTCTACTAAGCTTAATGTTTTTCTTTTTTCACAGACAGACCTTTAATATATACTCCATTATTTTCTGCATTTGAATTTAGTTTTGCTAGATTGAATTTAGTTTTGCTAGGTTATGTGTGTGTGGATATAAATAAATATAAAACTTATGTATAGGCATTTATATATATGCCATTTAGACTAGTTCTTATGTAAGTGTAATAAGCACTTGAGAATTTGCAGACGGGAAGTGACATTTATTGAGTACCTTATTTGTGGCAGGTACCTTTATATACTATAAATCACTTAGTAACCACAAAACCTTGGGAAATAGTAGCCCCTCTACTTTATAGACAGGAAAGTTGAGAGAACTCAAGTGTCTTGCACAGAGCCTCATGGGTATTAAGAGAAAATGAAATTAACTGAGATTTTAACTAATGTCTGGCCATTTCCAAGGCTCTGCTTCACTTTTTCACTTTTTCTATCACATACTTGCTGCTAGCTCAGTGTAAGCAAAAAACGTTTGGCTACTGATATGAAATGAATAATTCATTATTCATCTGTGGAATCAAATTTCTTGAGATTTTGTAGAACATCATTTTGTGAAAATAGATTTATTTATTTTGTATTCAATAATATTTAGTTTGTAATTGTAATTTAATTATTTTTATATTAAACATTTTTAATATGAAATTTTCAAACAGATGAAACTCATCCCCCAGACTTTGGAATTCTCAAAGTTTTGTCATTCTTAATTCGTTATTTTGTGGTTGTTTTTAGCTGAACTATTTTAAAGCAAACCCTCAAAACCAGCATATCATTTCTCCTCCACTGCAACGTGTATCTCAAAAAAATTAGTCATAATACAATAATCCCATCAAAAAGTTAACCCTAATTCCTTGTTATCATCTATTATCTGGTCTATGTCAGATTTTCCTATGTCTCTCAAGAATATGCTTTTGCAGTTAATTTTTTTGAATCGGGATCCAAACAAGGTCCACACATTGTATTTAGTTCTCTATGTCCCTTTTAATCTAGAGCATTTATTTCATACCGTGGACTTTGGGAGCACTGGGTTAATTTTCCTGTAGAACATCTCCGTTCTGGACTTACCTTTGTCTTTTCCAGGGTGGTGTGTTTGATTTATTTTTTTAGATTTAAAGGCTTGAATGGATTCCGGTCCAGCTATTTGACAAGGCTTTGTAAGTAGTGCTGTGTATTTTATGTTGGATCCTATGAGGAGGGCAAATTGACGTTGCCTCTACTGTCAGGTTCCTTATCAACTTTTTATCTCATGGTGTTATCAGTAAGGACCTTTGCCTGAATCATTTAGGGACTACAAAATGGAGATTTTTCTAATTTCTATCATTTCTTTTACATGTATTGCCTGGAATTCTTCATGTAGAAATAAATTTTCCTCATCATCCAAGCTATAGAAAAGCAGCATAAATTCTGAATTCTGTTACTTTAATTGTTTATTTTTAGAGTAAAGAGTTGGTACTCTAGTTACCTTCATGCTGACAGTGACTTTGACTTTGTTTTTTGGCTTTCTCAGTTTTCTTTGGTATCGTTATGAACTTGTGGATTTTTATGTGTTCTGTGTTTCAGTCGGTTTCAGTCATATTCTTGCTGGTGTTCAGGTTGTCCCACATTTGGCCAGCTGTACCTTTTCGTTGGCTAGAGAATTCTTTTGACATGAGCCAGTTAGTCTTTGAGAACTTTCCTTCTTTTCTGGCATAACAAGATGTCCCAAACTCATCTTGCACGTGTTCCGACCTAGACTTGAATTAAGCTGTTTCTCCAAGTAGCTCTGATTTCTCTTAGTGGAGAATGGTATTTAAGAGACCACAGTCTAGGTGCTAGAAATGCTTATTTTTACAGGTTGTCTTTTGCTTCAAGGCCTTTTCAGTAGAAGGAACTAGGAGATACTTATTTTTTTGTGGGGGAAAATATCCATGTGTTTGTACTGGTGTTTCCAATTCAGATTGGCTTAAAGGGTTTTCACTTAATTTTTTGATTTTATATCTGTTTTCTCTTACATTGAAAATCTTGTCACTATATTAACCCAATTGTTGGCTTTATTGTATCGTATAGTTAATACAAAATAGTGCCAATATTATTATTAATAATAGGACTTCTGGATGAGGATTAATATTTTTGCAGATATTTGTCCTTGGAATAGTCTACTGGGAATGTGAAGTCAAAAATTAGTTTCTAAAAATCACTTGGAAAAATATCTTTCTCTGTGCTGTAATGTGACCAACTTGATAGATCGTTAGGCTCATTCATCTCAGTTTGTTTTATATTTCCTGCAGTTCCCTTTTGTTAAAATTTAATTTCTATTTAAAGTGATTATATGGTTCCAGAACTGAAACTGCATACTAAAATGCGTTTAGAAAAGCTTTGCTTCCATTTTTTTACATATGTATTTCAGAATATTGTGGGGGTGCACATGTTTTGATTACATGGATTGCTTTTGTACTGCTTGAGTCGAAGTTGTAAGTGTGCCATCACCCAGATAGTGTGCATTGTACCCATTAGGTGTGATTCCACCCATCCCTCCTCCCGTCCCACCTTTGCTTCCATTGTGATTGTGTTTTGGTTTATCGGCTCAAGCAAGGTTTCTTTTTGAAGATACAATTAATCCAAGTACATGTTGTGTTTGTGTTTCTGCCCCATCGTATAAAAGATGCTGTGACATATGCTGTGGTGCTCCTTGCTTTTTTCACTTAACTGTGTGTTGTGCACCGCACCATGTCACAGTGTAAAGAGCGTCCTCATTCCTTTTAATGGCATCATTTTACTCCATTATGTGAATGTACCAGGATTTGTTTAACTAGCCCCCCACTGCTGGATCATTTCCAAACTTTTGCTTTTATAAACAGTGCCACAGGGAATAGCCTTTGCATTAGACAGTTCACATTTTTGCTAGTGTGTTTTGGGATAGATCCACGTAAGTAGGATTGCTGTGTCAAAATATGTGTGCATATATAGTGTTGCCAAATATTGCCAAATTCTGTTCTTTGTGTATGTACTCTCCTCCTTCCCCCCCAAAAAAGTATGTTGTCAGACCTGGATTTTTGCCGATTTTGTTGTTGAGAAATGACATCTTACTCTTGTCTTATTTTGAAGTTATTTTATCATGAGTGAGGGTGTTCATCTTTTTATATATTTAAGGCATATTTGCTGCTTTGTAAACTGCCTGAGGTTTTGTTTGTTTTTGCCCATTTTTTTAAATTGAGTTTTTGGGCTTTTTCTTCACAAATTTAGGAACTGTTTATTAGATTATATTTCTTTCTGGGCTACAAGTTGGAGATATTTTTTCCCAGTATGTTACTTGTGTTAGTATTTTACATGTTGTGTGCTTTTTTGGTACGACATAAGAGCTGTATGTACTTAAATTTATTAATGTTTCTTTAATTGCTTTTGGATTTTGAGTTATGGTTAGGAACTTTTTCCTATTTCTAAGTTATAATGGGATTTATTCATTTATTCTTGTGCTGGTATTATGGTTTCTTTTTCGCATCTTTTAACCATTTGGAATTTATCTCAGTGTACCGTATGATGTATGGATCCAGTTTCATCTTTGCTGTCTGTCTGGTTGTCCCAACATCACTTAGGAAGAAGTCCATCTTTTCCACACTGATTTAAGACACTGATTTAAGATTTAGAAATAGATCTAAAGGTCTGTTTCTGTACTTTTTCTTCGATTTATATCCAGGGATTTTTTTTTTATTATTGTTGTGGTTTTTTTTTTTTTTTTTTTTGAGGCTGGAGTGCAGTGGCGCAATCATAGCTCACTGCAACCTCAAACTCCTGGGCTCAGGGGATCCTCTCACCTCAGCCTCCTGAGTAGCTGAAATGATAGGTGCCCATCATCATGCCTGGCTGATTTTTAAAGGTTTTTTTTTTTTTTTTTTTTTTTTTTTAAGATACGGGGTCTCACGATATTGCCCAGGCTGGGCTCTAAAAGGTGGTTTTGATTTTTTTTTTTTTTTGAGACAGAGTCTAGAGTGCAGTGGCGTTGTCATAGCTCACTACAACCCCAGATTCCTGGGCTTGTGATCCTTCTGCTTCAGCCTCCTGAGTAGCTGGGACTACAGGTGCACGCTACTGCACCTGGCTAATTTTTCTGTTTTTATTATAGCAGAGACAAGGTCTTGCTCTTGCTCAGGCTAATCTCAAACTCCCTGCCTCATGAGATCCTCCCAGCTCAGCTTGCCAGAGTGCTAGGATTACAGGTGTAAGCCACTGCACCCAGCTGAACAGGTGACTTTTTTAAGTGGAGATTTTATAATTTTTAAAAACTTTCCATGTTTATAATTTTTTTCTTAGATTACCCTGGAGTTTTTGCTGGTTTATTTTCCCCATAGGAAATAAAAACTTTTTAATTAGCTTGTTCGGTTTTAGGGGAATAAAACAAAACCAAACCACTGTAGTTTTGATTGGCATTTTCTTAAATTTATAAATTAAATTTGTAACTTGATTTTTTTATAGAAAAAATAAGCACAAGGTTTTGTTAACACTATAAGAGAAATCCAGTTTTGAAAAACAGGTTGTTTAATGATATTCAGTATAATTTGACTTCACATTTATCTTCATGTCGTTGATAACTATAATTTTACATTGAAATTGAGTATAATTGATACATTTTGTTCAAAGTAGTTATTATAGTTTATGTAAGTATTTAAAGTGACATGGGGTTGGGTGTGGTGCCTCACACTTGTAATCCGAACGCTTTCGGAGGCTGAGGCAAGAGGATTGCTTGAGGTGAGGAGTTTGAGACTAGCCTGAGCAAGAACCAGACCCCTTCTCTACAAAAAGTAGAAATATTAGCCGGGTGTGGTGGTGATTGCCTGTAGTCCCAGCTGCTCAGGAGGCTGAGAGAGTCAGGAGGGTCACTTGAGCCCGTGAATTTCAGGTTGCAGTGAGCTGTGATGATGACACTGCACTCTAACTGGGGTGACAGAGTAAGCCCCTGTCTCGAAAGCAAATAAGTAAAGTGACTTGGAAGTCGTAAATTGATTTTTTGTACTGCCATGAAAATAAATATGGTTGTGATACAGTTTCTCATCTCCTTAATCTGTAGAACGTCAGTGATCTAGTTAATTAGACAGATGAACTACTTGTTGAAATGAGCCTTGCTGTCTTCTGAATGTTGGGAAATGTTTTCTTTCTTAAAATTTTTTTTTTAAAATAACAAATCAAAAGATGAGTTTGATCTTACAGAGCTAGGTGGTAAGTCTGGCCAACATTACTTAGTGAAAAGCAACGTGGATTCCTAGGACCCACTCGCACTAGTGACCAACAGTTAAATCTCTGTGAATTGAACTTATTCTTGCAGTTTTTAGAGTTCAGTCTTGTTTAAAATGAGGGTTTTCATCTTAGCTAGCATTCATTGACTTTGGAGTACCAGAACAGCCCGTTCGTATTTTCTTCTAGACAGTAAGAAAATATAGTTTTACAACTACAGTTGATTTTTCTCAGAGCTGGAATAGCATCAAGAATTTCAGACTCAGTAAGTCACTTAGCTACCCCAAATGGTGACCTTAATATTTAGACAAAGGACAGTACCATTTTATTTAAATACCCACCTGAGAATTTCTTGAGATTGCAGTGGACAGTACAAAATTTTTAGGGTCAATTTCTGCTTTAAGCATTTTGTCAGCTTTTGCAAGCCCATTCCATTGTACTCACATGTGATGCTTCATTACTTTTTTGAAAAATAATAAATGATAGTATGTTATTCCCCTCCTGTCTGCGGTATTTATTTATTTATTAATGAATGAATGATTGAATGAATGAATGAATGAATGAATGACAGAGTCTCACTTTTGTTGCCTGGGCTAGAGTGCCCTGGCGTCAGTCTAGCTCACAGCAACCTCAAACTCCTGGGCTCGAGCAATCCTTCTGCCTCAGCCTCCCAAGTAGCTGGGACTACAGGCATGCGCCACCATGCCCGGCTGATTTTTTCTATATATTTTTATTTGGCCAATTAATTTCTTTCTATTTTTTAGTAGAGACAGGGTCTCCCTTGCTCAGGCTGGTTTCAAACTCCTGACCTTGAGCGATCCTCCCGCCTCCGCCTCCCAGAGTGCTAGGACTACAGGCGTGAGCCACCGCGCCCGGCCTTGTGGTTTCACTTTCCGCCGTTACAGTTACCTGTGGTCAACCACGGTCTGAAAATATTAAATGGAAAATCTCAGAAATAAATAGTTTGTAAGTTTTTAAATTGTGTGACGTTCTGAGTAGCATGATGAAATCTTATGGTGCCCTGCTGTGTCCCACCTGGGGCATGAATCATCCCTTTGTCCCCAGTCCCTGCTCATTAATCACTTAGTAGCCATCTCAGTTATCAGGTCAACTGCTGTGATATCACAGTGCTTGTGTTCAGGTCACCCTTGTTTTACTTAATGATGGCCCCAAAACGCAAGAGTAGTGATGCTGACATATTGTTATACTTATTCTATTTTATAATATTATGGGTTATTGTTGTTAATCTCTCACTGTGCCTAATTTCTGAATTAAACTTTATTATAGGAATATATATATAGGAAAAAACATGGTGTATATTTATAGGGTTTGGTACTATCTGTGGTTTCAGACGTCCTCTGGGGTCTTGGAACATATGCCCCGCGGATAGAGGAGGACGGCTGTACACACTGTGGTTGGAAGGCTTTGGAACTAGAACAGTTAAGTGTAGTTCTTTCATTATTCATGTGCATATACTCTTAGGCACTCTTAAATTAGTAATTATCCAAGTCTTGACCTCCCTATGATTTAGTAGAGTTTTTGGCTGGAAATTGGATAATTCACTCTGTTACTTTTGTAGAAAGGACCGTAGGTCAGTAGGTGGCCATGTATTTGGACAAAAGTAACAAACACTGATTAAATATGTACTCTCTGCTGTGCTGTGCTAGATTCTTTTGTGCATACAAAAGAATTCTTACTTAATTCTCACTGTGACATGGAGAAGTTGGCATTATCTCCATTTTTACAGAAGAGATAACTGAGGCTGAATACCAAACAAGGCTGAAACAGAAAAACATTTAGCTTATTTGCCAAAAAGGAGTCTTTTTGGTGTCTTATATATCAAGTAATTAAGTACTAGTTTAACCAGTCAAATATATTTATTAGCCGTATTTTATGTTTGAGGAAAATTGAGTGGATACAAAGAGCTGTATGTAAGCTTTTGCATTAATATGTATTTTATAAAGTTACGTATATTTTTGTTTCATATGTGATGGCATATATTTATACTTAGATGGCTTAATGTCTGTTTTTTAGGGTATGACTTTCTAGGAAGATGTTTATTACACAGTAAAAGTTTTAAAAGCAGAGTGTAAGCTGGTTATTTACACTTTGTAAAAAGCTGAACTTAAGACTATTCATAGAAATGTTTGCTATGATTTTGGTAAGACCAAAGAGGAAACTCTGAATTGGGGTTGAAAAGCTATTTAATCCCATTCATAGGAACCAGCCTGGCTTACTGAATACAGTGATACCATTTCCTGTGTGTGTGAGAGATATTGATTAATTGAGAGAGAGATAGGATGGAGGTCAGGGAATATGGAACTAAGGGGGGTTATCAGTTTTGTGGAAATGCGTTAGTCATAACGTATCTGGACTTTGTCAAGGACTTCAGCAGTGTCTTTCATCATAGTCTTGTGTTTAAGGACTGGATCTAAAACAATTAGATGGATTAGAAACCAGTTGATTAGTTGTAGCCAAAGGCGGCTGTTTAACAAACCGGATTAGCACCAAGCTAAAGAAATGTTATTTGGTAAACTAACATGAAAATGACTCGAGTTTTAATTTTATTGGAACCTCTTGTGAATTAACAATATTAGGTGGTCATCAAAAAACTAGTGTAATCTTAAGTTGTGTTAATTATAGGGATAGTTTGTAGAATTAGAGTATTTACTGCTGATAGACCATACCTGGAGTTCTGTGATCAATTCTAAGAATTGTTTTAGGGTAGGAGGTTAGAATATGAGTGTGTTCAGAAGAGAAGTGAGTAAAATAGTGAGTAGATTTGAAATTATTTCAGAGGAAGAACAGTTGTAGGAAACAGAATTAGAATGTCCTTCCAAAGAAGAACTAGACTTGTTCTAAATCCAAGGTTCTCAACTGGGACAGTTTACCCCCCAGGGACAACTGTCTGGATGCTGTTTAGAGCCAGGGAAGCTCTAAACATCCCATAACACACAGGACAGTCCCCACAACAAAGAATTCCAACCCAAAATGTCAGTCATGATGAGGCTGAGAAACCCTTTTCTCAGTCTAAACCGGTTTAACTGTGACCCATAGTAAGAAGGAAATCTCGTTTACCTTGCAGCCCAAGGCATACGCAGGAATAACTGAAGTTGAAATTTCATGGGACAGTGCCTGTCCTGTTTCCTTCCCGCAGAGTGCATGGTACCGAGTAGAAGTCTTCTGTTTTTTGCCCTATTACATTTCGTTAATACATGGAAAAGATGGTCATTGATAAGACATGGTTTGAATATAGGTGTGAATGGTAATAGTGGATAAAATTAAGGCCAATTGGTAAAGCGTTGAGATGGCTTTTACTTTTATTTAAAGGTAGTACTTTCTACAGTAGCTAATGAGCTACATGAAGAAAGAATATATCGCTTGGCTAGATAGTGAGTTCCCCGTCACCGGAGTTGTTTCAGGGCATTTTTAACTTGAGGTGTGTGAATAGAATTCATGGGATCTTTGAACTTGGATGAGAAGAGAATTACATCTTTATTTTCAATAAATAAATTTGTATTAACATCTAACTAAAATGTAGCATTTTCTTAAGAGTTTATACTAATGTCTACTTCAAAATTAGAGTTGTAGGAACCTACTCTAGGTCTTGTTTAATATGTTAATAAAGAAACATTTATTTTTCACAGGTTAAAAATATTTTAATAACTGTGTTTTAATGTAGTCCTTTGTATTTTATTTTATGCATTTAAAATTCTTTATTTTGAGCACAGATTCACAGGCTTCACCGAACTCCCAAAGGGTGCGTGGTAAAATTGGTTGTAACTCTGGACAAGATAGGTGGCTTTAGGGTCGCCTCTGTGTATCTGTACCTGTGTGCAAATGTAGTATTTAAAGATTACGGTTGAGGTATGAACATAATTTTTAATCACAAATGTGATAATTGCCATTTTGTCCTGTGGGCTTAATATGTTCTTTAATTGATCATCCTTGAAATCCCCAGTATATGTATGTGTGGATAGTTATCAAAAATACAGGGTAAAAATTTAAGAGTACTGTGGGGAAAGCCTTCACTTTTGACCCCTTGCCCCCATAATGCTGACTAAGGAGTTGGGTGGATTCCTCTCCAGTGAAGTCTCGCAGCAAAGCACTGATTTCACTTGCTTTGAAAGTTGACAGGGTTATGGCCCACAAATGTTTGGCTGCTGTGAGCAGACAATTGTTAAGTAGATAATGTTGACAGTTATAACCAAGGCAGTTTTAAAAATACATTGGTTTGTTGGTTTTCACAGCAGGCTGTGTGTTCTGGAAGAGAGTTTTATTTTATTTATAATGTTTAGGTATTTGGGTACTGGATGGATTCTTGTTAGCTTTCATAAAAAGGGAGATCTGCACAAACATGCGTGCTTTCTCTCTGTTTTGTAAGTATTTTAGTCCAGAAAACTTTTGTTCTTCACTTGAAAGGTGACCTTTTCCCACTTTCAGTGAACTTGGTCTTTCTCAGAGTTGGTGATCGAGCATCAAGATGTCAGAAGTACAGTGATTGGTTTACGTTGCACTTGTATGCATTGCTCTGTGTTAGAGTTTATGCCTTTATTTTCAGGACAAAAAAGATTTAATGGAGTCATTTTATTGTAAAGACCAAATACATATGTGCAGGTATAGAGCAAATTCTTTCCCTGGGTGTGGATTGCATTTGCTAAGTTGCTCTCAATTGGTCTCGTATCAGTTTACATTCCACAGGGTTTACATACCCACAGAGTGTCGGTGCCCTGTGGAGGTCTGTACTGTGGGTAATCCCATTTTACAGATAAGGGAATGGAGAGTAAAGGTAAAGCAGTTTCTATAAATTGAATCCTTTTTTTTTTTTGACTACAATCTTTTATTTCCTGTTCTTTTGAAGCTAGTTTCCATCTTTTTGGTAATTCAGTTATACTTCCAACTATCTTGTCTTTAATTTGAAATTCTAGCACAGTATGGTGACTTTTACTAAACTTGCTTTTACATTTTTTTAATTGAATTCACTTTTTAATTTTATTTTCCCTTTTTTAAAAATCAGGATATTATGGGGGTACAAACATTTTGGTTATGTGAAATGTGTTTGCCTTGCTCAAGCCAGGGCTACAAGCGTGTCGTTTCCCCAAACAGTGTGCCCCGTTTCCATTAGCTGTGGGTTTACTACCCCACCCGCTCTACCCCCACCCCCCACCTGACCGTCACCCAGTGAGTATTACTTTCATGTGAGCACCTTAGTGTTGATCAGTTAGTACCAGTTTGATGGCGAGTACATGTGGTGCATGTTTTTCCATCCTCGTGATACCTCACTTCGAAGGATGGGCTCAATATCTATCCAGGAAAATTAATATAAGGTGCTAGATCACCATTGTTTTTTGTAGTTGAATAGTATTTCATGGTATACATATACCACATTTTATTAATCCACTCGTGTTGATGGGCACTTGGGTTGTTTCCACATCTTTGCAATTGTGAATTGTGCTGCTATAAACATTCTAGTGCAGATGTCTTTTTTATAGAGTGTTATAAGTTGAATTCTTATAGAAAACTCTTTTGTAGTTGAAGAGGTCAGGAAATTATAAGGTAATGTAATTAGTGCTCATAGAAAACACAGGGTTTGTGTCCCGACCCAGAGGAGTGGGGAGTGTGAGGGTAGGTTAGGAAAAAGATCCCTTGGGAATGAGTGCAGTGGGACAAGTACGGGTTAGCCTGGCGATAGCCTCGTGATGAAAGCTCACGGTCATTCCTTTGTTTTTAAAACGTTCCAGGCCTTTCAGGCGTATTATCTGTCTTGTGAAAGTTTTAGGTAATGAAATCCAAGCATTCTTGAAGTACTAGTGTTTAAAAAATGGTGTTTATACAAGTAAATTTCAAAAACTCATATTCAAGTATTTCTTCCATCCTCTACCTAAAACTACTAACATCTAGTGTTATTAATGTTTTTCTTTTTTTTTCATGTCCTGGACGATAGTTCATTATTACAGGTTTTTAACAGGAGCGGATCAAATGGCTAATGGTTTTGTGTACTAGCACCTTTTGTGTAAAAGTGCGTGTTGAAGGCATGGCTGTATTTTTTTTTTTTTTTTTTTTTACTTTTGCGCCTATTTTGGAGGCACCAGCGTTAGAAGTAAGTTTGTGGTGTGTGTAATAAAGTGGTCGGTCTTTCAGCTGCTTTTCTGACATGGGGAATTGGAGTGGTGATGATCTGCTTGAAGTTAGCATTGTTTTGCTACAGGGTAAGACATGGGTTTCAGATATGTGCTGAACATGGAAGAAAAGTCAGTTGTGCATGGCTGACCTTAAAGTGTTAGAATGAATGGTTCTGATTAGCTTTATTGAAAGGAGGCTTGGGGTTGCCCTGCTGAATTTCTACTGGTTTGGAAAAGAAGGCCAATTGTCAATTATTTAATAAGATATTGGTACGATATTAAAAGAAAGTCTCCATCTTTAATTCTTTGTTTCTTACATTGGCTCTTTTTTTTTTTATTTCAGCATATTATGGGGGTACAAATGTTAAGGTTATGTACATTGCCCTTGCCCCCCTCCCCCCTCCAGTCAGAGCCTCAAGCTGACCATCCCCCAGATGGTGCACATCACACTCATTATGTATGTATATACCCATCCCCTCCTCCCCCCTCCCGTCTGCCCGACACCCAATAAATGTTCCTTGTGTGTCCACTTAGGTGTTGATCAGCTAATACCAATTGGCTGGTGAGTGCATGTGGTGCCTGTCCATCCATTCTTGGGATGCTTCACTTAGTAGAACGGGTTTCAGCTCGATCCAGGAAATACAAGAGGTGCTATATCACCATTGCTTCTTATAGCTGAATAGTACTCTATGGTATACATATACCACATTTTATTAATCCACTCGTGTATTGATGGGCACTTGGGTTGTTTCCACAACTTTGCGATTGTGAATTGTGCTGCTATAAACATTCGAGTGCAAGTGTCTTTTTTATAGAGTGTCTTTTGTTCTTTTGGGTAGATGCCCAGTAATAGGATTGCTGGATCAAATGGTAGATCTATCGCTTTCAGGTATCTCCATATTGCTTTCCACAGGGGTTGCACTAGTTTGCAGTCCCACCAGCAGTGTAGGAGTGTTCCTATCTCTCCGCATCCACGTTTGGCCCCCTTTTTAATCGACTTGTTTTCTTATTGTCAAGTTGTAAGTGTTCTTTGTATATTTTAGATAACAGTCATTTATCAGATATATTCCACAAATATTTTATCCAAATCTGTGGCTTGTCTTCTAATTCTCCTGACATTGTCTTTAAAAGAGCAGAAGTTTTTAATTTAATAAAGTCTAGTTTGTCAATTACTACTTAAATGGATCATGACTTTTGTATTATATCTCAAAAGTCATCACCATACCCTAGGTCATCCAGGTTTTCTTCTATGTTATCTAGGAATTTTATAGTTTTGTATTTTACATTTAGGCCTATGATCCACTTTGAGATAATTTTTACAAAGAGTGTTAGCTCTGTGCCTAGATTCAGTTTTTGCATTTGGATGTTCAGTTGCCGCAGCACCCTTCATTGAAATGACTATTTTTGTTCCATTGTATTACCTTTGATCATTTGTCAAAGATCAGATGACTTCATTTATGTGTAAGGGTCTATTTCTGGGCTCTTCGTTCTGTTACATTGATTTGTTTGTCTATTTTTTCAGCAATACCATACTGTCTTTATTGCCATAGCAATCTGCATCTATTGATATGACCATGTGAATTTTCTTCTTTAGCCTGCTGATGTGAAGGATATATCAATTGATTTTTAAATGTTGAACCAGCCTTGCATACCTGAGACAAATCCCATTTGTTCATGGTGCACAATTCTTTTTGTACATTGTTGGATTCGATTTGCTAGTATTTTGAAGATTTTGCATCTACGTTTATGAGAGACATTGATCTGTAGTATTTTTTCCCTTGTAATATCTTTGTCTGAATTTGTCATTAGGGTAATGCTGGCCTCATAGAATGAGTTAGGAAATATTCCCTCTGCTTCTATCCACTGAAAGAGACTGTACAGAATGTTTGGCAGAATTCATCAGTGAATCCATCTGGATCCGGTACTTCCTGTTTTAGAAGGCTATTATTTATTGATTTAATTTCTTGAATAAATATAGGCCTATCTATTCACACTGTCTATTTCATGTTTTTAATTAGAAAAATAATTCAGATATTTAGGAGTCAACCTGAATTTTGGTTATATCTGTAGATTTTTTTTCTGATTATTTAAAGTTTTCGACACTGCTTCCCCCACAGTAAATTTGAGAGTTAAAAAAAAATCAAGTCTCATCTTTATGGAATCACACCTAAGCAATCAATTTTCATATAAGCTACTCTCTTAACTTTTTACTGCTTTTAAAATATTATTTAAATTTTGATTAAATTATGCAATTACCAGAAGATGCACAAGTACTATGAACAAATATCATAACAAACACAGATTATTCATGGTAAACAATCATTGCCATGGATGAGTGGGACTACAGTAGAGTAGTTTACTTGCCTTGAATCTTGAGTATGCCCTGGACATCAGTGGCTTGTTTTACAGAGACAGTAGAGAGCACTGGTTAATTTGCTGAGTTAACTGAGTAGACTTATGTTTGTTATATAAGCTCATGATACATTAAATGATATATCAATCATTATGGTACAAAAGAAATCTCACCTAGGAGGCACAGGTGACCTGACATTTGCCTCTCACTTAAACTTCCAAGACTTCAATTATCTCCCTGTATAATGGTGATAACAACTGTACCCACTGAAGGGGTGTTCAAGCCTAGAAAATCTCTTGAGATTCCTTGGTGGTATAGTAGAGGAAAAGGGAAAGGGGGAAGAACACATTTACAGTGTATTTAAAAAACTTTGCATATAGTATGTAATACAATGCTATCTCTAAACTACACTTGTCTAAAGTCCTCATTTTAATCAATGCTAATTAAAAGGCTATTTCTGTAAAATAAGGGTATTTTTATGACACAATAGAAGGCTAAGAATAATGACATTTTTTGAACAGATAACATTTTTTTAATTCTACTGCTAGATATCTTCATTGATCCCTTGTTAATATAATAGTCTTATACATTTTTTGTTTTAGTATTAAGATCTTGCTTTACCAAATGTTAACTTGGTATGTGTTTTTTTGTTAAATACTGCTGAGTCTGAAAGCTTAAATCCCAAGGTGGAAAGAAAGACAATTAGTACTGCCAGAGGAAGAAAAGAGTGAATTGTCGGTCAATCCAGAACTGACCTATCGTAGCAAGAATAAAACAAAAGGCAATTAGCAGTGCTTATCAACCCTTATCGGGAATTATGTAGCAATCTTGATGTTCTATCAATTTCAGACAACCTAAGATGGAAACCCCAGCTTTATTAATTATCTAATTGTGCAGCCTTAATAAGTACTTAAACTTTATCCTACTTGGTTCCCTCACATGCAATAGAGCTGGCACTTACCTCTATGTGTTACTGTATTCATTTAATATTAATAAATATAATTGGGCATATATAAAACACCTAGAAAATGCTGACAGATGGTAGGCACTCAATAAATTTTAGTTAATAATATTAGTAAAATCACATGCAATGAAATCTGATTTGGAACTATTTATATCTCTCACATTCTAGGTCCTTAATACATGTGTGTGATAACATTTCAGTCTCTTACAGTCCTTGGCCAGTCATCTAAGTGGTTTTCACACTGTCCTCTCTTTTTCTCAACCTCCCAACCAAACTTGGCAGCACACTGTAAAGGGTGTCATAACGGAACTCCCCTTTCCTCAAATTTAAAGTGCCAAATAGAACAGATATCAAGATGCCAGAGTGAGACTGATGGAGACCCCTTTTTCCAATTGCTGAATTTACATGAAAAGAAAGTGGAACCAGTTCTTTATCTCTTGACCCCTCAGCCTCATCAAAGTATAATATAAAATAGCCCAAGAAGACAAACAGCCCCCTAAAGAAAGAGTCAGCTTTATATATCTGGCCTGAATCAGGCCTGAGCCACAAAGAAAATTTAATACTAAATCAGGTTTGGAGTTTTGATCAATACATTACAGTAGGACATTCTAATTGCTGAATTGAGATTGTATTTGCAACCTAAAGTGATCATGGGACTCTCTTATTACTTCAAAGTGAACAGAACCCCATTAGGTCTTTAAGAGATTTCAACAAGGAGTAGAGAAAGATTACCTCACACTAAAAACGTTTCAAGAGACCTTGGAAGAGAAAAAAAAATAAAGTTGTCTTTTGAATTATGCTTTCGCAAAGAGACCAGTTATCAATTATTGGTGAAATAATTTCCAACTCCACTCTTTTGGCATTCACATATCTTGGTCATTTCCTTACCAGGTCTTGTATTTTTTTCTATATAGTACTTTCCCAAAATGTTCATTACTATGGAGTCATTGTCTGATTAGATTGTCTGAATGATTATGGAGTGCATGGTAAACTCTAAATCAATCTAGATTAACTTCTCAATTTCTGACCTCTTTGCATTTTAAGCATCATTAATGACCACCACCAAAACTATCCTCTTTTACGTGCATATTCTAATTCTGTCTTGTATTGTTCTGATATCTCGGAGAAGGGATGAGAGGAAAGCAAGAAACATCTTATAAGACTACCTAGTGCAGCAATGGTGGATATGACAAGAAACTCAGGCATGGCGCAAAACCACTTGGAAGAATGAAGGAAAAACAGAGTGGTGACAAAGCCACATAAGTTCTTGGATTCAACAGTAAAGAAGTCTGAGGACAGGTATCAAGGACAGACTGAGCATTTGCCACTACAGATTTAGCAATCCTATGCCCTCGATTTGGCAGGACACACCTGGTTTTTAATATTTTGTCTAATTGTTTATTTGGAACACTTAGCTTGTCAGACCTGTATCCTAAATTTGGATTTGATAAACATGCTCTTTGGCATGGATCTGGCTTGGTAATGGCAAAACAAGCACCATATTTAGGAAAATGACAGAAGGAACATTATCCCAAAATATGCAGATAATTTTTGGTTTGGTGAATTTGCCCACATCTGAGTGAAATTTGACTATACTTCAAGGAAAAGAAGGTTCTGTAATTTTCCTGGGGAGCAAGAGGGATAGTCACAGGGATGATTCACTTCTTTCTTATTCCAAGAATACTATGTGGATCATGTGAGAGATTAAATATGGCAAAACAGGGAAAACAATAAAAATTAGCAATATTTTTTAAATGGAAAAAGTAAATTTCATATACTTTATTTAGAAATGCCTTTTTGTTTCTATTCATCTTTCTCCCCCTCTCTTCTTTTACATAGTGTTTAGGGATTGAGAGAGAACATTGGAAAAGGAAAATAGGAAAAGATCATGAATTTACAAGTATATCATAACTGAATATAGAATTGAGAATATTTTACAGCAAATCTCTCAATTATTAAAACCATGCTATTTCGCAGCAAGCAAGTATATGCAAACCTACTCCCAAAGGCTGAGGGAACTGAGGCCAAAGAGGCTGACAAATCCAGTTTCTCAGAAAGAAATATTTAATAGAGACTTACAAACAGAAGCTATATCTCTGGCAGCGAAGAGACGGTGCATTCCCGCACCCACCCTCCAAGAAAGTATTCTTTATATAGCAAGCTTTTAGGGTAAAGTATGTGCACCCAATCTTCAGGATTTCTTGCCAAGACTGGTGACCAATGGGTAGGTTAGATAAGCATCTTTTTGAGGGGTTATCTACGCTACATGCATTGTTTAAAGAACTTACTGCAGAACACCTTGGTATGTGAGGGTCAAACACTGGACATCGTGGAGGCTTTGCTTTAAGATGACATCACTCTTGCCATGCAACAGGGTGTTTTCCTAAACACGCCTTTTTAAATAATTGCTATTTTAATTCTGCATTAATATACTAAATATATTGCTTTAACAGATTAAAGCACAACTTTATTTATTTTATCTTATATTATTTTACACTGCATTCAGAAACTTGAGCAATAATCAAAAGCAGACCTGGGAATATTTTCCCTGTGAATATTTAGTTTCTCTTAAAAGGAGGTCTATTTCTTTATTTAAAAAAGTATTCCAGCATAATTATGAGAATTATAAGTAAACATCAATTCACTTTATGGAAAATTATGTGCTCCCTTCCAAGACACACACAAAATATTAAAACATATTACCAAAAGGGTATCCAAAGATTAAAATGAAAGTGACAATGAATTGGATAAAAGATACCATTAAAAAATATTTCAATACTCACTGAGAAGAAGAATATATTGGGAAATTTACTTATAAAAATGTGTTTATAATTCTGTTTCATCTTTCTTGCTTTACCAAAATTTGTGATGTTTTGTCAAGTAATTATAAAGTGTTATCAGAAATCACAGTTTCACTCCAAGGTGGTAGTCAAAACATAGAACCTTGGTATTAATCACCCTGATTCTATGTCAGCTATGAAAAATTGCTCTCTACAAGAATTACCACTTTGTCTTTCAGTCTTAATTGTCAACTCTAATAATCAATAACTTTCATTTTGATTCTGTTCTTCTCCTCACTGACTACTCATATCAATTGAGCTTTCATAGTTTTATTTTAAAGTAAATTTTATTTGTTTTCCACTTTAATTCTCTTTCCATTATCCTCGTATCTAGATTCCATCCAGAATAGCTCTTCCTCCCAATGAGCCAAAGAGATGGGAGCTGCTCTCAGATGCTGAGCCCACTGGAACATCTCTTACATGAGGTAGGACTGCAAAGTGCAGGATACCATCTCCAGCTTGAATGTCATGGCCTTCCACCATTTTTATTTAGTTTCCATAGATTTATTTGAATAGATGCTTCTCAATTTGTTCCAAGTCCTTTGAAGGATCTCTAGAGACTTTAAATGATTCTCTTCACCAATTTTATCAGCTTATTATGTCTCTCCTGGGGAGAGATGTCCCCAGGCTCCTCACACACTGCTATTCTGGAAATCCCACCTCCCTCACAGTCTTAAAGGTGAGTGTTTGAAGTGCTCTTGGAGAGGCATGATTATTTTTCTTCATCCATTAATTAATCTCATCACCAGATGCATGAGATGCACCAAGAATCATAGCTCTCAGAAGTGGGAACATAACAAAACAAGGCGGTTGAAACTGAGTCAAGAATAATACACTGACGCCAGCTGAAACAAACTAAGCTTATTCACCACTGTCAGTGGGACCAAAACCAGTGACAAATAGAACCTGCTGAGAAGTGGACATGAAAGTAACACCATTCTCCTGGTTACTACATAATGTGTTCAAGGGTAGGGTATAAAATGGTAATTTTTTAAAAATTGTTTTAGCAGCTGCTTTGATATGGCTACTTGTGCTAGAAGTTGAACGCTGAGAGGCCTGAGAAGATGATATGAATCAATGCTTCTCAAGACATGCTTATAGCCCTGGCTTGGGCAGGGCAAACAGCATTACATCTAACCAAAATGTTTATCTAACCAATAATATCCTGAATAAATTTAAAAAAATTAACCTGTACACAAGTCACTAAGGATCCTGTTTAAACTACAGATTCTGATTCAATAGCTCTGAATTTCCAGTGGGGCCAGAAATCTGCATTTCCAGCAAACTTCTGGGTGATGCCAGTACTGTGGCATCTACACTTCAGGTAACAAGGGTTTAGAGCACTAGGGATGGAAACTACTGAATGAGCAGTGGGAGAGGAGGGAGGAATGGAACCAAAAGAGAGAGAAGAGGGGACAGATGTGGGTTCTTGATGAGGCAAGGAAGGTATGGAAGGCTATTATTCTTCATAATGTAGGTGTAGCACCCTTTTCTCATGACTTCTGAAGCAGTCAGAAAGTTTTATAATTAAAAATATATAGTTCTAGGGAAAGAAGTCTTTTCAATAAATGGTATTGAAAAAAATAGATATCCACATGCAAAATAATAAAGTTGGACCCATCCATACCTTACCATCATATAAAAAATTAATTCATAATGGATGACAGACTGAAACTTGGAACTAAAACTATAAAACACAGGAAAAAAACATAGAGGGACACTTTATTACATTGGATTTGGCAATAATTTCTTGGATATGACACAAAAAGCACAGGCAACAAAAGAAAAGATTAATTGGGACTTCAACAAAATTAAAAACTTTTGTGCATTAGAGGACATTATCAAGAGAATGAAAATGTGACCTGCAGGATGGAGAAAATATTGATGAATCATATATCTGATAAAGGATGAATATCCAGAATCTATAAAGAAATCCTAAAACTCAGTAACAACAAAAAACTATCAACCCAATTCAAAAGTGGGCAAAAGACTTGAATAGACATTTCACCAAAGAAAATAAACAAATGGCCAATAAGCACATGAAAAGGTACTCAACAACACTAATCATTAGGGAAATGAAAATCAAAACCACAGTGAGCTACCACTTGATAACCATTATGATGACTATTATAAAAAACAAAACAAATAAAACATAGGAAATAACAAGTGTCGGCAATGACGTAGAGAAATTGGAAACTTGTACATACATTGCCGGTGGGAATACAAAATGGTGCAGCTGCTGTAGAAAACAGTAAAGTGGTTCCTCGAAAAATTAAAAATAAAATTACCATATGATCTAGCAATTCCACTTCTGGATATATACCCAAAATAATTGAAATCAGGGACTCAAACAGATTTTGTACATTAGTGTTCTTAACAGCATAATTCACAGTGGGCCAAAGGTGGAAACAACCCACACATCCATTGACAGAGAAAGGGATAAACTAAATGTGGTATATATACAATGGAATATTATTCAGCCTTAAAGAGGAATAAAATTCTGATACATGATACAACATTAATGAACCCTGAAACACTGTGCTAAGTTAAATAAGCCAGACACAAAAGGACAAATATAGTATGATTCCACTTACATGAGATACCTAAAATAGTCAAATTTATAGAGGGAAAAAAGTGGTTACCAGGGTTTGGTGGGAGAGAGAATGGGGAGTTATTGTTTAACAGGTACAGGGTTTTAGTTTGGGATGATGACAAAGTCCTGGAGTTTTACATGTGGTGATGGTTGCAAAACAATGTGAATGCGAGTGAAGTGTACAGTCAAAGATGGTGAAATCATACATTTTACGTTAGGCATATTTTGCCACAACTTAAAAAATTCTATATGGTGTTATTTAAACTGGGTTTTCCCTGGAATATGGTAAAGTGGCTGACATTTACACCTAGGTTTGCTAGGGGTGCAACTGAGCATTTAAACAGACTCAGAACCAGACATAGAGACAAACACAACAAATAAGAATTTAGGGAAAGACTCTGGATTTTGAAGGGTCATGAAATTAGAAGTTGGAGCAAAAGTTATCTAAATATTGCAGCGATGGGAAGACCCTAGCTGACATCTAGGCTATATGCCAGGCATTACACCTTATATAAATTGCTACTTTAATCCTCACTACAAGGCAACGATGTAAGTATCACCCCATTTTATACAGGAGGGAACTGAGATTAATGGCATACCCTATGTCATATAGTCAGTCAGTTCTATTATAATGTTAGTCTGGCTGAATCTAAAGCCAATTCACATTCTTGTGGAAGCAATCCTAGTTTTGTTTATCAAAGGCCAAATAAAAGGAGAAAAAAAAGGGAAACAGGCTACAGAAATTGAGAAAAATGATTAAGAGAGTACAGACGAATGAGATAATACACTGATCATCATATCGTTCTGATATTTTCCACCTATGTTTGGGCATGAATGAGCTGACATTTTTGAATTCTGAAAGACTGCAGACATATCATGCAGTAATACTTACTCACTTTACAGACTGATTTTAAAAGGTGAAATCTAGAAGTCAGAGCCTCATTGAAATAAAATTCCTAAAAGGATTTTTGCACTAACCTCAATCCCTTAGCACTGATGATATTTAAGATCGCCTTTTGGAAACTCCAGAGAGAGATAGCTTAGCTACATTCTTCTAGTTGGAAGTATGAGTAAAAACTGCTCTGGGTACCCTTGCTAGTTAACCCTTTTTAATTCCAGCCTTTCTTTCATTAACATTGAGCCATCACTATACCCGAGACATATGATTTGGGGCCCACTTTTCCCCCATTGCATGTACGTGTACTTTAGGCCACAAAGGAGAGGAGGGGCCCACACTGTCTGACGAAGGAGGATTTTCTGACACTAAAGACACAATCTCTATCAGGAGCACACTGGGGAAGGGCTCCAGCTACAACAGTTTTTAGACTGTCTATATTATAAAAAATAAACAGATGGCAAAGAATACAGCAGTGCCAATCACCACTGTCAACCGGCACTTATTGTTAAGGTGAAAA